>SKCR01005365.1:0-22599 GCA_019454045.1 Zanthoxylum bungeanum | reverse complement strand
AAATATAAAAACCCCAGTCTCAAATTATTTCTTCGTCTATTATATTCTCTCTTATTTTCTCCTTCTCTTCTCTATTTGTTTCCCATATCTCTCTAACTTCTATTTATGAATGATTTTGAGAAATATAAAAGCCCCCGTCTCAAATTATTTCTTCGTCTATTATATTCTCTCTTGTTTGCTCTTTCTCTTCTCTATTTGTTTCCCATCTCTCTAAGTTCTATTTGCTCCTTCTTTCTTTTACTTTATGTTCTGTCTCCCACATCTTTCTCTCCTTTCTCTTTCTTTTTCTTTCTACTTGATTTGTTATCTGATATAACATGTAAACTAATAAATAAAAATGAAACCTAATTGTAAATGAATGTGATTCTCATGAGTCAACCACATATCCAACAACTTCGCGTGCAAAGAGAAACCCTCTGTTCACAAGCAACAAAAATGATTAATCCCACAAAGAAGAATCAAATGCATTCTAACAAATTACATATCATATAGCACTGAAACAATAACACACAAATCAATTCTTCTACCTTAGAAAAACCACACACAAGAAATCGCCCAACACACAGATTACAATCAAAAAAGAAAATGATACACTGAACACTCGGAATAACATATAAATATTCCAAAACTTAAGTGTATACAACGAAACAGCACATACATAGAGATACTCAAGAACAAGTCTATATACATAAACCATTCAGTACATGATTTACAGACCAAGAAAATAAAAATTCAATCATTTGACGAACAAAATAACAAAAAAAAAATTATATTCCAAAAACTCATCGTTACACATAAACCCCAAATAAAAGAACCCACTCAGAATAGAAATTACTCTTCAAGAAACAATATTTAAACCCTAAACACAAAATCACTAACACATACTTCCAAAAAAAAAACATTTTTACACGTAAACCTATCAAAACCCATATAAAAGAGCTCATTCAATATTTAATTCAAGCTTCAGAAACCAATATTCGATCATTTAACACATGAAAAAACAACAAAAGATAAACAAAAAATCATGAATATGCAGAGAGTATATTTACAAAAACAAAAAGGTACCCAGATGAGGGAAAAGAGTAAGGATACGATCAGAGGAAGAAGCAACGGTGGCCATGACGAAATTAACGGACTGGATGAAGAGAGAGAAACCCTAGAAAGAGATGATTTTTGTTAGCAAAAAAGAAGAGTACTTGGAAAAGAGGTAGCCGCCAAAACCCAATTCTTAGGGTTTAAGAGAGAGAATTTTTTTAAAAAAATTTATTTATTTTTGTACAAAAAAAATATTCAATTTGTTTCATTAGTATGAAAATGGTGATTCAAATACTTCCACGGGGCTCCATAATATATACAAGATATTTTTCTCTTACCTTTTTTAGGGTTTTTTTTATTTGATTTTTTATTTCGTTGGCATAGATATTAATAAGCAAAATTTGATTTATTTTCCACAAAAATCATTAACATATTATTATTATTATTTATTAATTTATACCATAAATTTAACAAGTGCGGTGAGAGAGATGACATATACACCTGGTACATAATATAATTTTCGTCGTTTGGGGCCTTGGATGCCCATGTGAGCGGCCTATGTGGCCCTGACTAGGGATGGCAGTGGGTAGGGTATGGTGCGGGTTTTTCCATTACCAACCAAACCCGCACCGCATATGTAAATAAATTATCAAACATGCACCATACCCGTTGCGGGTTTTAATTTTCATTACCAACCCGCACCGCATATAAAATAAATTACCAACCCGCATTGGTACCCAACGGATTTTTTGCGGGTTTTTAAATTTGAATTACTTTGTGTTCTTATAATATAATTTTTTTTATGCTAAGTGTAATGAAGTGATGCTTACAAGGCTCAAGTGGTGTAAGTGTAATGAAGAAGCAGGAAAGCTACTAAAGTTGCAGCAAACACTAGCTTATTTTGCTCTTCTCCCGTTTCTGATTATGTGAACTTAATCCAATTTTTGCATTATAATTTTATTAACAAGTGTGATTAGAAAAAAAAAATAATAGTCATGCAAAAAATCTTCAGTTGGGCAGATTGCGGGCTGCGCTGAGTGAGAGTGTGGAACTGTGGATTAGTGTTTTAGGTTTAGGTTTTGTTAGTTGTTTTATATGAAGGTTTTTTTATATTGTCCTAAAATATTAATTAATAAAAAATAATATTGCGGGTATGCGGATATCCGCATTTTTTTCTTAATACCACCCGCACCGCACCCGCAGCGGGTTCTGCTTAAATTACCAAACCCGCACCGCACCCACTAATATATTTACCAAATCCTACCCATTGCGGGTGGGTTTTTGCGGGTTTGCGGGTTGTGGGTAAAATTGCCATCCCTAGCCCTGACGCCTGCACGAGCATCAAGATGTCGGAAAACGACGCTTGTCTGCAATATTTTAAAAAAAAATCAATTTTTTTCCACAAATTATCTTTTAATTTTTGTCTATTTCATCATTTAAGTGTTTCCCAACTAATAATAGATGATTATATCTTTTATAATTATGTTTTTGATGAATTTATCCTAGATTACTGTAGAAATAATAAGATTGTATAATAATTTAGTCTTAAATTTGTGTCTGAAGTTTAAATTATATAATTTAACTTATGAGGGCAATTTGATCCCAAAATTTTGTCAAAGACAAGTTTTGAGAATGAGAAAAGTTGATGGTCAATTTTTAAAGTTTATAAAGATCTTTCAACAATTTTAAGAAACATTTTTCGTAGATTGTAATGGGCTTGGGCCAGGATATTTGTTTTTGGGCCTAAAACGTTCCACTTTCTCATTTTTTTTGAAGAGTCGATTGATTAGATTATATATGAGATTTTTCATGGATTTAAGCGTCACCTGGTTACAATTTTTCTCAAAAACAAACATTAGATTGATAAAAGGATACAAGGTAAAAAAAAAAAGAAAAAGAAAAAAGACAGTAACTTTAGTCCTTGAGCTTCATGTTGAAGGCTGCATAATAAATTGCACTACTAAAAGTTGGATGCATTGGACTTGTCATTAAAGAAACAAAGTAGAACAACACATGGGGGAACTTTATGGTAGGGCAAGAATGAAGATTTTTTTTTTTTTTTTGAAATTGTTGGAACCCCATCACCAAATTATATTTTCCAGATTTAAGCGGAATAAGTAAAACTCTCGGTTGTCCCAGATTTTTACAAGAAACGCACTCTCTGAATTCAAACTCAATACTTGAAAATCAGAGCAAGAACCCTACACCACCATTTTTTCACAAACTTAAAGAGACTTTCAAATAGTGACCAGAGATCTATTTATTCAAACAATAATACTTTTATTTTCCGGTAATGACTAACTTCCCGCAAAACTTAAGCAGCATCCTCGGAGAAAACAGGATTAATGTAACACCCAGTTCCGATTTCGAACCCCCCGTATTCCGGCTAACTGAGGAACGATTTGTAAAAACCAGTGTGAGTATGCTAACTGAGAATCGGTGGCTTGAAGTGGAGAAGTTTGGACCATGAAATTGAAAGGTGGGTTATTCAATTGTACAGAAATCTTTTCAAGCGTGAGTTTGAGTAAACCCCCAAGATCAACGGCCTGCAGAATTGTACATAAAAAAAATGGTGTAAGAATTTAAACTACAAGGCTGATTTGCAGAATACTTGAAGCCACTTCATAAACAACTCTATGTGTAATAAATGATTGCATAAAAAGGTAATCTCTAAAGCATATGAGGCAGGGCATGGTTTTACATGCCAGCATTTAACATAGTATTCCTAGTGTTACTTTTCTTTTTTCTTTTTTATCGTTGGAATCCCCACCGCCAAACTATCCATTCCGGGTTTAAGCGGAGTAGGTAAAATTCTCGGTGTCCCAGATTTTTACAAGAAACGCACTCCCTGGATTCAAACACAGGACCTCAAGCCGTACACCACCAACCACGTCCCTTGGGGACGTATTCCTAATGCTTCGAGCATCATAAAAGCCTATGTTTCAAATTAAAAATTATTAAATCTGACAATCAAACACAAAACCAATTCATAGGTGCAACAGAGAAAATTGAAACTCACCTTTTCACTATCTAGCTCGTGGAAATGAGAAGAATGATATCTGGGAATAATCCATATCTCAAAAGGAAATGTGGCAGCAAAAGGAACAATGGAATAAAATGTGTTGTGAATCAATTTGAAGGTCCTTTGGTTGAACTTTACATAGACGACATTTTCCAGTCTGATCGAAATGCTCCTTCATACTGATAATTTTTGCAGAGATAGTGGGGGGAATGACTGGACAGTAATTGACTGTGAGAATGACTCATTGATGCTCCAGCTGAAGCACCATGGTTCTTGAACACCCGAAGACATAAAACCAACATTAGTTTGATTTTGAAACCCAAACTAATGACAAAAGCAAAGCGACACACATATGAACATGAAAGCAAACTAACACCTTATAAACCTCTAGAAGTTCTAAGTGTACTTAGGTCTAATAGTGTCTGATTGTTACTTATTTAGTATTACATTAGAAAAATATTTTTATATTAAACAAATAAAACTGAAACTCAGACAGTATCTGGTTAACTACCCCAGATATTTGACCATCTAATTCACCTCCTTGAAGTCGCACAAGTTATAGTGTCGCTAAAGTTTTACTTTTATAGAATGATATCATGCACAGGTTTTGCATTTACAGACAAGCATGTAATGGAAATACAGGTTGAGGAAGAGTGGGTGAGGGAAATAGTATTTACTCGCAATACATAACTTCAGGGAAATGTTTAGTATGAAAATCAAAAAACAAAACAAAACCTGCCTTCCATTTCCACTACTCAAAAAATTGTTACAATATGCTTGCAAGATAAATACCATTCCCAAGACCACCAGTATCATCTAAATGAAATAATTGGAAAATCATGCAATCAACCCGAATAATTAAAATGCAGAAACCTACAGATTCCAGCCCGTACTACCACATCATCAACAAATCAAAAGATTTCATGTTGCTGTGAGTCTTGTGAAATATTCTTTTCACAAAAAAGAAGGAAATTCTCAATCATTCATGCTAACCAAAAGATTTCAAGTTGTTGTGACTTAGATTCCAACCCGGGATACCATTAAAATACGATGGCCTAAATAGTACCGAGTTGACTATGCTAAAATGCTATGTCTGTTACTTTAATTAAACTCTAGCTTTTGATATATTGAATAAGAAATGATTGAAGGTTAGAAATTACTCTCCCATTTTAAATTAAAGCTCTAAATCACAATATTCCTAACCCATTGCAAAATCTTCCTACAAAGTTAATAAATTTACACTCGAAGTCCAATAAGTCAGCATTTGAATGTCCCGGGCGTCCCAATGGGCGTGATTGGTGGTGTAGTATTCAGGATCTCACTTGAGATCCTGGATTCGAATTCAGGAAATGCGTTTATTGTAATAGCATGAGACAACCGGGATTTTACCCGTTCTGTTTAAGCTCGTAATGAGTGTTTTGGGAGCGGATTTCCATTTCAAAAAAAGGGAAGGGGGGGGGGAGTCAGCATTTGAACTCTATACACACACAGGGATAAAAACAGATATTTAAACGCAACCCAATAATATTAAATGTGCTTATATTTAATTTTGAACCAGTGAACTTAAAACTACAACACTCTTATATGCATCAATAAAAACTCATCACTAAGCAAAAAGCTAAAACATAACATAAAAGAAAACGAAAAAAAATAGTATAAATAATTAATTGACACTTAATTCAGGGTAAAAACAAGAACCTGCACATATTTAATCAAATCATGATCTTTAATCTGCTCTATCCTCTTCTTCTACGCAAGCATAACCTCACCAACTTCTCTCGGATCCAAATCCGAAAGCTAAACCAAATAAACCGGAGCCTCAATCACAACCCGAACCCGGTCACGACTGGCCCTAATCACCCAAACACCCCATTTGGCCATCTGGGCCACCATCTTCTTCGATCCCAATATCTTTGTTTCGTCGTATTGGTTTTGCTCACATCATTGCTCTGGCTTTAAGAGTGTGTTTGGTTGGTGGTTTTGGAGGGGAGGGGAGAGATTATTTTAAATTATGATTGTTTGGTTCAATTTTTTGGAGGGGAGAGGAGGGGAGCAAAATCTCTCCTAAGCTAATTTTAGCTCCCCTCCAAAAGTGGGGGGTTTTGGAGGGGAGGGAAAGTGATGAATTAAAATTTTAAATGCAATTACTAAATTATTCCTATTTATATTGTTTTAATTTTATTTATAACAAGTTATAAGGATAAAATAGTAAATTAGTTTTAAAATCTCTTCATTCCCTTCTTGAACCAAACATATATCTAATTAAAAACTCTCCCCTCCCATCCCCTCCCCTCCTTTGAACCAAACATATATTTAATTAAAATATCTCCCCTCCCCTCCATTAAAATCCCTCCCCTCCCATTCGTTGAACCAAACAGACCCTAAGTTTTTTTTTTCAATCGTGTTACGTCTATCTTGTGTAAAAATAGGGGTATTGTTGTAATTAGAAACACGTGGCCCAGTAGTTCTTCACTCAAACGTAAGAGCTAGACTGACGGAGTTCTCTGGTTTTTTAAAAAAAAGAAATACTAACGAGTGCCATTAGGATATTCGTTAGGATATTCTTAATGAGTGCCCTAAGGGCACACGTTAGCATGACTCTTTAAAAAAAGTCAAAAATATTTTACAAATTAAGTGAAATTCAAAAGTTTTCGAAAATTTAACCAACGTTTGTCGGTCCATCCGAAGTTTAGAAGATTATTTCCTATTCACCCGACCATTAACGGTGTTAAATATATTCGACCAATCTCATAACCACTCACCCACATTATTTATTCGAATTCGACCAATCTCTCTCAAAAGAAGAAAAATTCACCAATTCAATCATTAAATATATTCATATTGCTGTTAATCCACCGTCTTTGTGTCGGCTGCAGTTATTGTTTTGAAAATCGGATTGGAACAATCGATCAAACCGATCAAATCAAGAATTGGTCAAACCGATTAAATCAGGAAACAGTCGTGATTCCGATTTAGATAATCAATAATAATTAAGTAAAAAAAAATCGATCAAAATTGATAGAAATCAGTCGAAATCGATGAAATGTCTCAATTTTTTTAATTTTTAAAACTAAAAAACTAAAATTTAATTTTTTTTTTATAATTTTTAATTAAATAAAATTATTTATGACGTTGGTTGCTTCTACGATTTTTTCGGACCGATTCTATCAATCAAACCACTAATCCATTAAACCGATTCGATCACCGGTCCGATTATGAAAACATTGACCGCAACTATCGAGATGTTTTCTTCACATAACTATTGCCTGTGTACAGAGATGTTGATTTCTTCACATAATTGCGTCGGTTGTAGTGTGAAGTGAATTGTGAAGTGCAGCAGTAAAATGAAGATGGTGTTGATTCGTTTTTTTAATCCAAGAAAATGTATATTTTTTTTTCATTTTCAATTAGATATTTAGTACTAATATTATTTATTAAATAATTTATTTATTTTTTGTGGAATCATATTTTCATATTTAAATACAACTTAGGGGTAAAATGGTCATTTCATAAAACTAAACAAAATCTACTTCAGTTACTGTTAAGGTGGAATTTGATACATTTTTTATAACTTTGGGTAGACCGGCGAACGTTTCATAAATTTTTGAATAGTTTCGAATTTTCACTTTTTTGACCAATTTGAATAAAAGGGTTAAAAGTTAAAACCTTCAACTAGACCTGATTATTTAAATAAAAAAGATGGTTTTAATTTCAAAATTTGGTCTCTATCTTATCTGATTTGTCCTGACGTTAACCTGATCCTATCCTATTCAACTCGTGTTGAGTCGTCTCTTTTTATTTTTGAGTTTGAAATTAATTTTTACATTGACTTGATCCCATCAAATCAGCGAAAAATAATCTAATTCGACCCGTCATTTATTTAACTCTAGTACGAGATCATAGTGACAAAGAAGTCATGCTTTGTATTATAAAATATTATAAAATATTACATCTTTAGCTTCATGTAAGTTGTAACCGTCCCTTTTAGTCTTTTACAAGTTATTTCTTGACTACAGATCAAGGATAATCTTAAGTTTTCTAGAATTTTATAAGGTTTTATGCGAGTTTTAAAATGATGTTCTTACCGATAAATAATAAAAAATATATATATATTATATTATATATTAAAAATTGAAATTTCTCAATATTCGGAAGTCCTAATCTTGAGTCAAATTTAAAAATCTAATCCGACCATGTGTGTCAAATCTCACCATCATCTCTGCTACCAAAGTAGTTTTTCATTTTACCAAGTTGACCCATTCAAAGATTTTGAGCAAATGCAATTTCCTGGAGTCAAAAAACTTCAGCTGTATTCAAATTCAACAATGGTTCCTGCATAGAACAAAGGTGATTTCACATTCACTAAACTTTTCTGGAAATATTCCTTTAACATTTAATAATTAATCATCTGATGGTGAGGTATTGACTTGAGAAAAACTATTGAATAAAAAATTAAGTCAACAAGTATGCTTAGTTTAGTCTTGCATGTCAATGTCATTGAACCCCCCCTAAAATATGATAAAACCTTCAAATATTGATTTCTTTATTGTTTAAACTTGAAAAAAAATCAACAATAATGAGCAAAAAATCTTTAGGAGATGAGGAAAATCAACAATTATAAGAAAAAAATGTAGCTTCTCTTCTGTTTACCACCAACATCTTAAATTCATTGACTTGTAATGAATTATAATCCTTCAATTAGCACCTCTAAAATCAAACTTATACATTGAAGCTGCTTTAAACATGGCCAATTTGAGCTTACTTGTTGCATCAGTATTATTGATTTTCTGTATTTTGAATGGCACTTGTATTTGTTGCCCCCCAGATCAAAAAACGGCCCTGCTGGAATTCAAAAGTCTGGTACTTGGAGATTCAGCAGATAATAGTTCCGCGGATGCATTGCTTGGAGGCTTGGAAACATGGAGTTCAAGTTCAGATTGCTGCAAATGGGAAATGATAATATGCCATTCTCGAGGATCATCACAAGAGGTGACTGGACTGAATCTTTCCTATCTTTTTCCAATGGTTGTATTGGGTTCCAATGTGACTTCAAATGTTTTAACGCCACTTTTCCGCATAAGAAGCCTCATGATGCTTGACCTGTCCGGAAATTCAATGCAAGGTGAAATTCCAGGAACTGGTTTTGCGAATTTTACGAAACTAGTATATCTGGACATGAGGAATAATGGCCTCAATGGTTCCATTCCAAGTGAGTTGTTCAGTTTGAGATATCTAGAGTTTCTAGATCTGAGTACTAATGCCATTGAGGGGACATTGAGTAGCAGTGTTGCAGGCCTGAAGAACTTGAAGCAGTTGATCCTGGATGAAAATCTTGTCCATGGAGAAATTCCTGCAGATATCGGAAACCTTACTAAACTGCAGAAGCTATCACTTCGCCAGAACAAGTTCTCTGGAGGAATACCATTGTCAGTGCTGCAACTGCAAGAGCTCAAAACATTGGACCTGCAAAGGAATCTGCTATCCGGGGAGATTCCAAATGATATAGGTACCTTGGCGAACATGACAACTCTGGCTTTAAGCACAAATTCATTGACTGCCGGAATTCCACAATCAATCCAGAATCTGAGCAAATTGGAAACACTTAAGTTGGAGAATAATGTTCTCTCTGGTGAGATTCCAACATGGTTGTTTGATCTTCAGGAGATGAAGAACTTGCTTCTGGGAGGAAATAGACTTACATGGACCAATAATGTCAACATTGTTCCCAAGTGTATGCTGAGTTATTTATCATTGAGATCTTGCGGCGTTGGAGGGCAAATTCCTCTCTGGCTTTCCAATCAAACAGATCTTACATTCTTGGACTTGAGTGAGAATGAGCTTGAAGGAACTTACCCACTGTGGCTATCTGAACTAAATCTTGGAACAGTTATTCTATCCGACAACAAGTTGACAGGTTCTTTGCCGCCTCCTTTGTTTGAATCCAGAAATTTATCAGTCCTTGTTCTGTCAAGAAACAACTTTTATGGGGAGTTGCCTAAAACAATGGGTGAAAGCACTTCAGTCATGGTACTTATGCTGTCCAGTAACAACTTTACTGGGCAGGTGCCAAAATCTATCACCGACATTTATCGATTGTTGGTGCTGGACTTATCAAACAACAGCTTTTCTGGTGAGTTTCCAGCACTTGGTTCAGATGCATTAGTGGCTTATGTTGATATATCTTCCAATAAATTCTCTGGTGAAGTTCCTTCAGCTTTTGGGGAAACCACACTTATGCTCTCACTAAGCCAAAACGACTTCTCAGGTCGATTGCCCCAAAATCTAAGTAAACTGAGCCTGCTTCAACACCTTGACCTTCATGACAACAATCTTACCAGTGAGTTTCCAGAAGTTCTATCTCAGTTGTATTATCTTCAAGTACTTAATCTCCGAAACACTTCCCTCGAAGGATCAGTCACTGATGGCCTATCAAATCTCTAGTCTACAAATCTTGGATCTCTCCAACAATAACCTTACAGGAAAAATCCCATCAAGCTTCGGAAACATTGCAGGAATGATTGATACTCCTAGTATCTTATCAACACTGCCTGAAATGTTCAACTTTCCGGTTGAAATTCGAGACTTGATAGTAAACTGGAAAAAGTCCAGACAAGGCCTCTCTAGCAAAAACCTGGAAATCTATTCTCTCCTGGATCTGTCAAACAACCAATTATCTGGTGAAATTCCATCATCTTTAGGCAGTCTCAAAGGCCTGAAGCTACTTAACCTGTCTTACAATGAACTCCACGGCGACATTCCTGCAACTTTCGGCAATCTTGAGAGTTTAGAGACCATGGATTTGTCACACAACAGCCTTTCTGGAAAAATCCCACAAACATTTGCCAAGCTCCAGCAATTGAACTCATTAGACTTGAGCAACAACAAGCTTTCGGGTCGAATTCCTGAGAGCTCTCAAATGGACAGGCTGGTTGATCCTGACATATATGCAAACAACAGTGGATTGTGTGGGGTGCAAATCCAGGCTGTTTGTCCAGAAGATGTGCATCAACAAACACCTGATTCGCGGCCAGAGGAAACGAATAATGAAGAAACAGGATTGTTTTCATGGAAAGCTACAGCTATAGGTTACCCTGTTGGATTCATATCAGCAACTTCTGTTATGTATGTGATTGGTTACTTTAATTATGTGCCAAAATCTGCAGTTTCGCGGGCGAGGTCATCAAGAAGCAAGAAGTTCCATGGAGCCAGGAGATCATGAATAGGTTAATGTGCTTGAGATTGAGAGTTTGTGTTGTGCTTGAGATCAAGAAGCAAAATGTGAGCTTAACACAGTCACTATGTGCAATTTTGCTTTATGGTCTTAAGTGTTTTTCAAATAATGAATGAAACATCAATAAATTTGCATTGTCCATAACCATTACAGTGGAAAATTACTTTTTCAAAATGTATTTTTATGGTACCTTGAAACAGGTCCTTCCAGATTTTTTATATACAGGCAAGTGTCAAAATTTTGGCATTGAAAACCAGAGATTTTGGGGTTCGAATGATGTTCATATATGTGCCTTTGGAAAGATAATGGTTGGAGTATGATACGAGATATCAATATATGAATCTGGCTCGTTCAATTAATAGGTACGGAAATTTTATCCGTATCCGATCTTGATATAATAGACCCTCATTCACATAGAAATCAACTAAACATGTATTTTGAAAAAAATAAAAAAAAATTGTTCACAACTTTTCAGCCGAATAAATTTTAAACTTCTAAGAAAAAAATATTCGGTTGTGATAAAATTATAACAAGCACAGACTGTTTAAAATTTTTCAAGTGTGCATGATTTGAACTTGAAAAATTATAATAATTGAATATAATTATAATAATCTATACATTCTTATTATTACTTTCGATATTTTTTTTTATCTGAACAAACTAATCATGTATATTTAGGCCGAACAAATTTCAAACTATTATTTTAACAAAACTAACAATCAAAATTTAAATAATATAAATAAATTTCTTCCCATCATTGATTTGCTCCTCTATATATGGTGGGATATTTGAAATTAAATTTTTGACTTAAATCTAAACTTCAAAATCTTGGTCATTGATTTTATGCAATTCAAATGGTAGATATTTATAATCAAAATAGCATTTGATTATGTCAATTCATCCACAATTGAATTGCATGAAAATTTAGTGGTATTAAAACGAATTGACAAATCGAATTTGTGGAGAATTCAAACCGAATCCAATTAAAATATAATGGATCATATTTAATTCGTTTACTAAACAAAATCTAATATCAGAATTCGTATTCGATTCATTTAATAAATATATCGTAAATGAATATACGTTTATTTTTAACATGATTCAATAATATGAATTACCGTAATTTATTTGTATTACTGTGGACGATGATTTTCGTCCGAGGTCCACAATCGAGAATTTGTAAGTTGGAGGCATTAGCGATCCTGCAAAACAAAGGTAGAGTGAGCGGGAGTAGACTACCCACCGGTGTGGTGGGTGTCGGGGGCACTCCGACGCTCAAGTCAGTAGTATGAAATGAGTAGTAAATATGTAAATGTGAAAGTAAGGTTTGTTGTTACCTTGTCCTTCTTTGGGTGGCCGTAAGGGCAGTGACAAGTGTTTAAGGGAATGAGAAGCTCTGAGAGCTTGTGTCAGAGAGCAAAAGCTTGTATAAGAGAAGTGAAGCTTGACTGCCCTTGTATGCTGAGTTCCCTCCCCTTTTATAGATCGAAGGAAGTCACTGTATAGCTGTAACAGAAGTTGTTTATGGAACCCACAACGTGCTGTGATTTCTGGCAATGGGCCCACAACGTGCTCAAGTCTTTATCTTTCGGTGATGAAGAATATTCGCATGTGATAATATATTTTGTGTTTAGGAAAGGGGGATACAATAGGTGAATAATTAAAGGGATTTGTCCTTAAGCTGTTGGCTTTACTTAAGGGGGATACTACCCGAAAATAAAATTGATAAAATTCAAATGACAAGCTGCATTAACAGCTTGGTTTTGACTCTTTTTAATTTATCTCAAGAATTTAAAGGTAAAAATACATAAAATTTCAAATGTGTAGATTTTGCATCGTGGTGGATTCATGACCCTTAAAATTTCATGACCCACTGTTAGTTAGAATCAGTATTTTTAGAATCAGATATGTGAACGAATTAGTGATCCAAAAAATTTAATGCATCAGTGGTTCGACCGGTTGAAACGTTCCGAAAAAATCGGTAGAACCGACCTACATCATATATAATTTTACTAATTAAAAATTATGAAAAATATTAAATTTTAATTTATTGGATTGGTTAATAACCGAATTAACCATAACCGACCGAAATATAATGGTTAATTGATTAATGGTTATGTGTCATAAATTGGTTAAATCGGTCACACTTTTATTTAACCTAAAATTTCGTTTATGGTTAAAAAATCAAGGATTAACCGACCGAACCGACCGATGCACACCCCTAAGCCCATGTCTTCAACTTGACTCGACATGAGTCATGGGGGATGTCCCCGGTCGACTGAACCAGATGAAGGTTCATGAGTTCATTTCATACGACATGTGTCGTCTGGACTATGAAAGTCCAGGTCTCCAAATTGACTCGACATGTGTCGTCTGAACTATGAAAGTCCAGGTCTTCAACTTGACTCGACATGAGTCTCATGGGGGATGTCCCCGTTCGACTGAACCAATTGAAGGTTCATGAGTTCATTTCATACGACATGTGTCGTCTGGACTATGAAAGTCCAAGTCTTCAACTTGACTCGACATGAGTCATGAGGGATGTCCCCGGTCGACTGAACCAGTTGAAGGTTCATGAGTTCATTTCATACGACATGTGTCGTCTGGACTATGAAAGTTCAGGTCTTCAACTTGACTCGACATGAGTCATGGGGGATGTCCCCGATCGATTGAACCAGATGAAGGTTCATGAGTTCATTTCATACGACATGTGTCGTCTGGACTATGAAAGTCCAGGTCTTCGAATTTACTCGACATGAGTCTCATGAGAGATGTCCCCGGTCAACTGAACCAGATGAAGGTTCAAGAGTTCATTTCATACGACATGTGTCGCATGGACTATGAAAGTCTAGGTCTTCAACTTGACTCGACATGAGTCATGAGGGATGTCCCCGGTCGACTGAACCAGATGAAGGTTCAGAAGTTATTTCACACGACATTGTCGTATGGACTGTAGGAAGTCCATGTCTTCATTTGACTCGACATGAGTCCATGGGGGATGTCCCCGGTCGACTGAACCAGTTGAAGGTTCAGGACAATCCTCGTACTACTAGTCAAAGACCAGGGGAGTCTTCAAATTTTTTTAGACCAGATGAATGTCATATGTTAAACTTGACTCTACATGAGTTATGAGGAATGTTCCCAGTCGACTGAACCAGATGAAGGTTCAGGGTACACTTCATATGACATGGAGTCTTCAATGTCGTCTGGACCATGAGTAGTCCAGGTTTTCAACTATGTCATATGACATTGCTTGCAAATTTCAAAACCACAATCATGGTAAGCAAAGAAAGGAGAACATTGATACATGTCGTTTGGAGGATTTGTCGAGTGACTAGTCAATGGCTCTTCAAAGTAAGAAGCATACTCTGTTCGACTAAAATAATGAGAGATCATTTACTTGCATGCTGTGTCGACTGGGCAGAAGGTTGATAATGATGATGTCCCATATGAAGGATGTTTCATTGTCATATGTTTCATTGTCATATGTTTCAAGTCGACCATACATATTGATGAAGGTACAAAGGAGTCTTCAGATTACCAGATTTAATGGAGGTCTAAGAAAGTTTTCATTCTACTATACTTGAAGAAGGGACATCGGAGTCTACACTCCACATGACCCGATGAAAGTCCAAGAAAGTCTACACATTCCACTATACATGATGAAGGTACATTAAAGTCTACATCCAGACATGATGAAGATCCATGCGGGTCTTCATTCCTCATTCTACAGGATCTAACATTGGTCAATGAGGGTCTTTACTCTAGTAGACCTGATGAAGGTCTATGAAGGTCTTTCCTTCTCATACTACTAGACATGATGAAGGTCCATGATGTTGGGATTTATGTCATAGAGCTTCATGTATTGTAAACAGAATTGATTTTTGTAATAATAATAAATGCATTATTCATTTTATCAAAGTTGTTTGATTTATATCGCATATTTTCCAATTGTCTTGTTTACCTTGATTACTCTTGTACCTTTAGACTTAGTGTATGTTTGATGCACAAGAGGATTTAAGTCTAAAGTTAATAATCTAAATAGTCCATAGAGAGCAAACAAGGAGGGTACTTTGTTTGTGGTTTATCTATAGCTGCGGTCCATTCTATACTTGTATGACGATCTTGATCCGGGATCATTAATGTAGTGACATGGGAATGGAGGCACCTTGTATGATAAGATCATATAAGACTGGACTCAGATAAATACGAATTTCTTTTAATATTCGTTAACCAAAGAAATTCATTTTATCTAATAGATGGTAATATATGGATTCGATCTTAATCCTGATTGTATTACGAACTCCTGCATGACAGACTATGTCCTTTGATTTACTATGGTGAGGTTGGTGTTGCATTCCCGGCCAATAACTACGTATTTTGGGGATATGGTTTGGTATGTAGCTGGGAATATTTTACATAGATATGGAATTCACTCATTCTTACGAGAAGCAGATGAATATCTCTTTTAAGAGTTGATTCGGGACTTGAACAATTTGAGCGCTCAATTTTTCTATTACGAATAGAAAGTATTTTATATTCATAATTGTTATGAATTAATTGTTCATTATAGAATTAATGGTGCTTAAGAGACAAAATATTTAGAGGGGTTTAACGGACTTATGACCCGACTCTATTTATGAGTTATTCGTGAAGGGCTATATCCATATGTAATGACTATATCGATGGACACCGAAAATGTTCGGTTTACTTAATCCATCTACGGTAACGAGAGTTCAACTTTGAGTTTTTAGTGGAATAATACGGAGTTAATAATTCGTAATATTTGATTAAAGAGTTTAATTAATATTTCGGAATTATTGGAGCTCGGAACCGTATGTCCATTTGGTCCCCGTGCTAGCTCGATTAACTGTAGCAAACCTAATATAATTAGATTGTCTAATTATATGCTCACATTATATTTATTTATATATTATTAATAAGATTAATAATATTTATTGTCACAAATGAAAACTATGTTAAATTAGTTTAACTTAATGTTTTCTAGAATTCTTTGATTATGAGATAATCAAGTCTTGATTATGAGATAATCAAGTTAGTAATAATTATGAGATAATTACTACAACATGATTGAAGGTAAATAAATCATTATTAATATATTGAATTTTATTTACCATTGGAGACAAAGCCATATGGCTTACCATGTCATCCAAGCAATTATGTCTATTAGGTGGCTTGGATACACCTAATAGTTTTGTCATTACTAATGCATTTTATGTTTTGGTATGGGCTCCACATTTATGTGTTTGCCATTGAAAGAAAGCATTGAATGCTTAATGAAAAAGTCATTGTCTTTAGCTTAACATTTCTTATGCTTTGGTATGGCATTCACATTTTTGTGTTGGCCATTGCAAGAAAGCATTAGATGCTTAATGACAAGGTTAGTTGGCTTGTGTAAGAGAATATAATTTTTACCATTTCTCTCACTTCCTAAGGTTAACACTTTGCATTCATTCACACAATTGTTGTGAGAAAAAATTTGAGAGAAAAGAGAGAAGAACTTCAAATATTCACAAGTGTTGTAAGAGTATTTGAAATTCCAAATAGCCAAACACCATTGTGACATCCTAAATCTCTAAATAGTTTAGAGGTTTAATCTTTGTGAGTGAAGCCCACACTTCGGTTTGTTGGTTTCGAGTCATAGTTCGTAAGATCGAGTGGTTGATCCAAGTGTTGGACACCAAAGGATTGATCTTGGCTACTACAACAAAGTGAGAAGGCAAAGAAAATTTTGAATATCCATACCGGACCCGGTGCCACCACAAGCAACTTCCGCCGCTCTAAGGAAAGTCGTTTCCTACAATTGGCATCAAGAGCTTAAGGTTGTAAAGTTTTCTTAACCCTTTCTCCTTTTAAGTTTAAGTTTTAATAATTTATATTAGATATAAATTACTAATATGCATGTTGTGATGAGTAGGCACAATTAGATTCATGAGATGAATGGTTTTTAATGTTCATGTGATGAATGTTTACTTTGATTCATGTGATGAATGTATTGCATTGATCGTTAATTTTTCCGGCTCTTATTTTTAGTATTGGAAATGTAAGACCATAAGGTCATATTCTTTCAAGTGTTGTAAGTTCATTTCCTTTGTAATAAGTCCTTTTTGGAACTCAATTTGTAACTTGGAGGAGCCGATGCCGCGAATGACTCATTACGAACCTATTCCGCGAAGAACTCAACAACATACCATGGAGCAAGATTTGAAGACCAATGGATGCCTTGGATTTATGTACTAATTAGATTAGTAATTTTTTTTTAAAAAAAATAAGAGCCCGGTTAACACAATTTATGTATGTATGTGAAACTTCATTCCGTTACGAGTCCGTAGAAAAAAACGGGGACCAAAACGGAGTCCGGAAGCTCCCGAACGGAGTAAATAAAGTACCAGTGTTTTGACACCAGACCGATAGCGTTCGAACTCCAGTCAAACGCAACTCAAACGTTTTGCTACTGCCTGGAAAACGTTCGAACGCCCAGAGAACGCTACAAGAACGTTTTCAGCCCAGACCTGGGCATTATATGTGTTTTAAATTGTTTGTTAACATGCCATATAGCCTAGGGTGCCTACTCTTGCATATTCACATGCCATAACATGTAGACATGCATGATATTCAAGTTATAAAATATGATTTTATGTAAATTTAAAAGTTAAATTAGAATATAAGATGCATGTAAACGAATTAATAAGATTAATTAGTTTAAAGGTTTAAAAATTAGGAATTCAAGTTTAAGAACAAATGGACATTATGAGTACATTATTTTCCTTGGTATATCAGATGGAAACCCGGATATAAATTCCATAGCCACTTCCGAATGGACGGTAATTTGGTTTGCACTCAGGATACAATTCCACGTACCTTTGGAGTAAATAACGTACTTTTATCTATTAAATGGTTTAATGACATATAGTCCATTAGTTGAATTCTAAAATTTTAAAACCTATAAGTGAACTAATATTTTAATTGTTAAAATTAATTAGATCACTTAAGCAAACTTGATTAAATTAGTTTAATTAAGTTAATGATTAGTAGAGACTAATAAGTATTAGTGAATAAAATTTTAAGTGTTAAAATTGGTTAGATCACTAATAATCCACTAGTATTAATAATATATGTTTTAGCCGAGCATAATCTAAGATTCATAAAATACTAGTGAGATAGAAACCTTACACTTTTTAATAGTGAGTGGGAGAGGGGTATGCCACAATATATCCCGCGATCTCCATTGTTATCCAGAAACGTGAGATTCAATAGGCGCCTCGAGACAACTTTGCTTTCGTCCCCATACAGATGGTGTCATTTTTGGGTTAATATCAGGTTTGGATTCCGAAAGGATATGGACTCTAGATATATCTGGTGATTTGACCTACCCTACGGCGGCACTTCACTAGTTAAGTACAAGGGTTCCGAAATAATGGGTCACACTCATAAAGGAATGATTAAGTTGTAATCAAAGCTTCCTTGATCAAAATAACGGTAGTTGATAATATAAGAATAAGAGTTATTTCAGATATATTAATCAATTGAGAATGTCTCAATCTATCATGCAAATACTTGACCTACCCTACGACGGCACTTATTTGTGGGATGATAGATAACTGTGGCATAGTAATTCTTTTAGGTTTCTAATTCATTATACATTGATCATGCATCATGTTTAATTATATGCCTAAATGTTTGACAATTTTAATATGCGACGAATGAATATTGAATGCGCATTTATTATTTTTCAGCCATGGCATCTGCAATAATCTTCATTATCAAACAACAAGAAAAATTAACTGGGGATAATTATGTTAAATGGAAAAGTGACATGAATGCTATCTTGGTCTGTGAAGACCTTAAATTTATCCTAATGGAGGAATGTCCTCCTGAGCCAACACCTAATGCTGGCAGAGCTGCACGTAATGCCTATAATAATTGGATTAAAGCTTATGAGAAAGCCCATAGCTATTTGATAGCATCCATGTATGAGGTTCTTGCTGCACAGCATGAGCCTATGGCGACAGCATCAATGATTATGCAGTCATTACAGAACATGTTTGGGCAACCTTCAGACCGAAAACAACATTAGGCAATTGCCTCTGTATTGACCGCTAGAATGAAGGAATGCACATCAGTCCGAGACCATGTGTTAAGGATGATGGCTCATCTTAATATGGCTGAAACCCATGGTGCACGTATTAATGTGCAAAGCCATGTGACAATGATCTTGGAAACCCTTCCGAAGAGTTTCCTGCAGTTTAAGAGCAATTGTTCTATGAACAAGTTGACTTTCACATTGACTGAACTGCTGAATGAGCTCACCAATTACAAGTCCGTTATGAACGATCCTCGTAGGCTCAATGCCGAGGCAAATGTTGCCGAATCTTCTAAATCTGCAAAGAAGAAGAAGAAAGGCAATTGGAAGGCAAAAGAAAAACCAATGAAAAAGAAGAACAATAAAAGCTCCAAATGAACCAATGCCAAAAGAAAATGTTTCCATTGTGAACAACAAGGGCATTGGAAAAGGAATTGTCCAAAATACCTTGCAGAACTTAAAGAGAAGAAGAATACAAGTAAATATGATTTACTTGTCATTGAGTCTCTTTTGGTGGAGGATGATAAATCCATATGGATTGTTGATTATGGTGCCACTAACCATGTTTGTTGTTCTTTGCAGCTACTTGACTCATGGAGGGACCTCACTGAAGGTAGCTTTACCATGAGAGTTGGGACAGAGGATGCTGTTTCAGCAAGAGCAGTGGGAGTTTTAAATTTGAATTTTAATAAAAGTTATTTATGTTGAATGGTGTGCTATATATTCCTCGTTTTCGCAGGAATTTGATTTCTGTAACAAAACTTATGGAATGTGGTTTTTCAGTTTCTTTTAATAATAAGTCAGTTATTATTAGTAGAAATGGATTAAATTTATGCACGGGAAACTCCGAAAATAATCTATATGTTTTAAGGCCGTTAATGCATGAATCACTGCTTAATACTGAAATGTTTAAGATTGAAAAATCTAAAACTAAACGGCAAAAGATTTCTCATGATGATACCTATTTATGACACCTTAGACTTGGTCACATTAACCTTGACCGGATAGATAGACTAATTAAGAACATAGTTTTAAATCAGTTAAAACTTGGTACTTTACCTGTCTGCAAATCATGTCTAGAAGGCAAAATGACCAAGAGACATTTTACTGGAAAAGTGATAAGAGCCAAAGAAACTCTTGAGCTAATACATTCGGATGTTTGCGGACCGATGAATGTAAAAGCCCGAGGTGGTTTTGAATACTTCGTCACTTTCATTGACGATTATTCCAGATATGGGTATGTTTACCTAATGCAGCACAAGTCAGATACATTTGAAAAGTTCAAAGAGTATCGTGCTGAGGTTGAGAACCAGTTAGGTAAAAGCATCAAAATTCTACGATCAGATCGTGGATGAGAATACCTTGATAGGGATTTCGATGAATTCTTAGTTGAGCATGGAATTGTTTTACAGCTCACAGCACCTGGAACACCACAACAAAATGGTGTTGCAGAAAGGAGAAATCGAACCCTACTAGACATGATAAGATCAATGTTTAGTTATAGCACTCTACCTAGTTCATTCTGGGGGTATGCATTGCAAACTGCAATGTATATCCTGAATGTAGTTCCTTCTAAGTCTGTTTCTAAGACTCACTTAGAGTTGTGGAATGGTCGTAAAACTAGTTTGTGAAATTTTCGCATATGGGGGTGTCTGGCACATGTGCTAAAGAACAAGACTACTAAGTTGGAACCACGTTCACATGTGTGCCTATTTGTAGGCTATCCTAAGGAAACTAGGGGTGGATTCTTTTATAGTCCAAAAGATAATAAAGTATTTGTGTCGAAAAATGCTACATTTTTGAGGAGGACTATATGAGAGAGTTCAAACCTCGAAGTAAAGTGTTACTTGAGGAGTTACTTGCTGGTACGACCAGTACACCATTGTCAAATGTTGACAAAGACATAACACCTTCTACATCTGAAAGTCAGATGCAAGTTTATCACCTAGACATAGTGGGAGGATTGTAAGACAACCTGAATGTTATCTAGGAAATGGTGAGGTGCAAGTTGTTGCATCTTGTGATGGTATAGATGATCCATTGACCTATCATAGTGCAATGGAAGATACTGATAAAGAGGAATGACTCAAAGCCATGAACCTCGAGATGGAGTCTATGTACTCTAACTCAGTTTGGGAACTTGTAGACCAACCTAATGGAGTAAAACCCATAGGTTGCAAGTGGATCTACAAGAGAAAAAGAGGAATAGATGGGAAAGTATGGACTTTCAAGGCTATGCTAGTGGCAAAAGGTTATACCCAAAATGAGGGAGTTGACTATGAAGAAACTTTCTCGCCAGTAGCCATGCTTAAATCCATCAGGATACTTCTTTCCATTGCCGCATATTATGACTATGAGATTTGGCAAATGGATGTCAAGACTGCATTCTTGAATGGTAATCTTGATGAGAGTATCTATATGGTACAACCAGATGGGTTCATTACCCAAGGTCAATAGCAAAAAGTTTGCAAGTTGCAAAGGTCCATTTATGGACTTAAGCAAGCATCTAGATCTTGGAACATAAGGTTTGATACTACGATCAAGTCTTATAACTTTGAGCAGAACATCGATGAGCCTTGTGTCACAAGCGCATCATTGATGGGAATGTGGTTTTCCTTGTGTTATACGTTGATGATATTTTACTCATTGTGAATGATGTAAAGATATTATCGGACGTGAAAATCTGGCTAGCTAACCAATTCCAAATGAAAGATTTGGGAGAGGCAAGTTATGTACTTGGGATCCAGATCATTCGGGATCGTAAGAAACGACTGTTAGCAATGTCTCAAGCAACCTATATCGACAAGATTCTTGTGCGATTTGGTATGCAAAATTCCAAGAAAGGTAATTTACCTTTCAGACATGGAATTCATTTGTCTAAGGAACAATCTCCTAAGACACCTCAAGTAGTTGAGGAGATGAGACATATACCATATGCTTCAGCAGTTGGAAGTCTTATGTATGCTATGTTATGCACGAGACCGGACATCTGTTTTGCAGTGGGAGTAGTCAGTAGGTTTCAATCCAACCCATGATTAGATCATTGGGTAGCGGTGAAACATATTCTCAAGTATCTTCGGAGAACGAGAAATTATATGCTTGTATATACAAGTCATAATATGATTCTGAGAGGATATACTGACTCTGATTTTCAGACGGATGTCGATTCTAGAAAATCAACATTTGGATCAGTGTTCACCCTATGTG
>SKCR01005364.1:0-25908 GCA_019454045.1 Zanthoxylum bungeanum | reverse complement strand
AAATTAAACTTTATGTTAACAAATCAAATTTGCACACCTAAAGTTTAATTAAATCATGTCACATGTAACCAATTATAATTAAACATTTATCATAACTATTATGAAAATAGTTTATCATTTAATTATTTAAATATTTAACATTTAAATATCTAAATAATTAATTAATATAATTGTTATTATACATGTATTTTTATTTACATTAAATAACAAATACATATATTTATGGCATATGTCAAAAACTCATTTGACAAATAATTAATGTGTATTTAATCAAATTATGTATCAAATACAAATACACAATAATTACGATTGACCAAAATCCCGTAAAACATGTGTTTTCGTTTAACCATTTAAACGATTCGAATTAACTCATTTAATTCGGTGAAGTATTATGAATAATCTGAATTATTCATAACCCGTTGCCCAAGTGCTCAATGAGTACACTTTATATTGTAGGACTCTCTAAGTTTAGGTTTATCCATCACGAAATCCAATTTTGTGTCCATAATTCACCCACTCATGAATTATGACGACCGCGGATAATCTCGCTAAACTATGCAAGTCGAGGTCATTGCATACGTATAATCCATCTGTCACAGGCTATCCATATTATACTTGGGATATAGATAAGAACGTCAAATCTGTATGGTATAATATAGTGGACTTTTCAAATTTACGATCTCTAAGTAACACTCAGAACTGATTTATGAAGTTATACCATGGCCATGGATTTACTAGATCACAAACACGTGTAGGATGCATATGCCCTGTACACAGGACTGACGGATTCTATCTTGATACGCACAGGATATCATGAGCATCAGTCCACACCCAATGAACAGACGGAGTTCTGATCTAAATAGATCGGTGATGTGACTGCCATCAAAGTGTAGAGGATAACTCATATATCCACAGTGGTATCTCAAGTCGAAGGACTACTATGCTCGCTCAACTCGAGAAGATTTCTATTGACGTTGGTGTGCCATCTATTAGGAAATCTTCAGTGAGTCGTTCAGTGTTTATCAAATAAACATCTACATGTCTATACGAGTCTCCCGAGACTCATGGTTCATTGGAATAAACCATCGGACCAAGTCAAGATATATGACATGTACTGGTCTCAGCGGATTTTACTAACCGGCCCGTGTTAGTAAATCTTGACCATGAACTTTATTTAAGGATATACAACTTATAGTGACGCTTCCCAATGTCAATTACAAATTACGTTGTAACTGCGCACTGTGTTGTATTTATGAATCGGACATAAATACGATCCGGATTGGCACTCTGAGCACCTGACCGGCGTAAACACACACGTATAACGCAAGCGCACGTATCGTTCAAGTAGTATAAAAATATCGATCCCACAAGGACTTAATTCCTACTGTTGTTATTAATTATTGAATCTATTTATTTACAAATATCTAATTGAGGGTGAAAAGAATGATTGCTTGATTGATTTGGTTGATTGTAGTTTTGTAAAATAAATAAATAAATAAAAAGACAAAAGAAAATACTAAGGAAAATAACAAAAGACACAAAGATCTAGGGTTGTAAATCATTCTAATATCTTTTAAAAGATGAAGTGATTATTTTATGTTTGTGTAATAAATCAGTTACTAACCCGGAACACTAAATTATGCAAAAGCCTCTGTTGATGGTCAGACGCAAATACCCAGTTTAACCCAATTGAACCATATGTCTATGTCAACCAAATTATCTGGATTCGTTAAGTTTAAGTTCAAATTATGGTTACCCCCGCCCGACAGGTATATGTCTATCCTGTAAGGAAATCTATTAAGGGGTTATCTATCCTCAAGGAAGATCGTGGGCTATTAAGTCTAAGGCTGAAACCTAAAATCCCTATGTCTAATTCATTTTAGATTTACCACATCAATCTTATTGGTGATCAGACAACAAGAAGCATTAAGCTTAAGACTTAATAAGTAAACCTTTAAATTACTCAAACTATAAAATAACCCCTTATAAACCGGTGATATTAGAATTCATCACAACCCCAGATAACTAACACATAACTAGGGCTAGTAAAAACTTAAAAGTAAAAGGAATTACTTTTACTACTACTAATTTAGATATCTCCCATAAAATAATATATAAACTTGTGATAATATTACCAACCGACCAGTCTGGCCGTATCCTGATTAAGTCAAATAAGTCCAACCAGCCATTAAGGCGGTAATATTTGTCCATAAACCAGCCATAAAGGCGGAACCAAAATTAAATTACCAACCGACCAATCTGGCGGTATCCTTGATTAGTCAGGATTAAACCAGATTAAAATTATTTACCAACCGACCAATATAGCGGTATCCTTTTTAAGTCAATATTTTAAACAGTGAATATATTATTTTAAGGGAGATTAATCTAAATAGTAACAGTAAAAGAATTACCTTTCACCTAGCTGGAGAAGTTACCTCCTCATAGTGAATAGTAAAAACTGTAAAAAGTAAAAAGTAAAAAGTAAATTACTATTATTACAAAACGTAATTAAAATTATTTACAAAACTAAAAATAAAAAAAAAACTAAAAACTAAAAGAAACTAGAGAGAGAAACACTCTCTTTACATCAAAGAGAATGGAGAGAGTGGTGCCACAAAATCTGAAATCTCGAGCTGAATTTATAGGCCTCGGTGGGGTTCCAGCGTCGCGACGCCAGGCGCTTGCGCGTCGCGACTCTGGAACAGTGAGGCGTGGCACAATGACGGCTTGACACGTGGCGATTCGGATAAGAAGATAAGGCGACACGTGGCGAGGCGGCTGACAACTCAATAATTGATGCTGACATGGCCCTGACGTGGCAAGGCGGCTGAGAGAAATTGTCGGCACCATAGGATTGCGACACGTGGCGACACTTGTCATGCTGTGATTGGCTGATGATGACGTGGCATGTTGACTCGGTTGACCTGCTGACGTGGACGATGACATGGCAAGACGCGTGGAAGAGTTGACTCGTTGACCGGATGACGTGGCGACACGTAGGATGACACGTGGCACACGTGGAAATAGTAATTGTCGGCAACGTAGGATGATGACACGTGGCACGACGCACGTTAGCAGATCGGCTGTGATGGTGACACGTGTCACGGCGCATGTTAGCAAAGTCAAACTTCTCAAATTCTGACCCGGCGCACGTTAGCAGCTCTGGTGCACGTTAGGCGTCGCGACGCCAAAGGCTTGCGCGTCGCGACGCGCTAAATTTACCGAAATGCCCCTTTTTGCCAATTTTTCCTGTTTTGCTCCAAATCACCTCCAGAATGACCTGAAACTTTATTTATCTACAAAATAACACAAAACACATCAAAATATTCACAAGACTCAAGAAACTATACAAAATATTAGGTTAAATGAGTGTGAAATAGTGATATAAATACCACTCATCAGCACCAACCCAAACAATTTCTCCCACTTGCTCTAGTGTCAATCCACGGTATCATATACACATCTCAATGTGTATCACATACTCAAGGCCCTCAAGAGCTCATCTAGAACTCAGAGGTAGGCAACAACAAGTAAGCCTGCTTTAATAAATTGAGTCTGTCCAACAAACTCAATGTTTTCCTTAGCCAACATCATTCATATTTTGTAGAACCCAAGTTCTACATCATATGACTCAGATGCGATATCAATATTGTGCTATAGCTACTAAGTTGTCTGTTTATTTAAAGATCAAATCCAAAATATTATGCAGACAACCGCAAGCACAACATTAATATCAAAACTTCCAATCTATAAGGTCACTATGTAACTTCATAAGTCAATACTTCATAAGTTACAACTAATTCGACTAATACAGTAGAATCATTTGTGACACTCTCACTGCATCTTTTCTGACTTTATATGACATAGACTATCTAATGTCATAATTAGACTCAAAACTAATCTGACCTTAATGGTTGCGAATTATATTCTCCATGAATAAGAAACTCGTTCTTAATATCTCAAAGATCACAAAGAACATGTGTTGACGGATGATTTTCGTCCCAGTGGTAGTTTCGAGATAACACACCCGAGACAACCTTCCCTCAACCTTGAATTTGTTTGGTTATGGGGAGACCAAAGGTAAATTTAGTAAAAGGTGGGAAAAACGCACAAGTTGACAATAGAGGTTTAATGTGGTTCGGCGGTGCGAATCCTGCCTACGTCCACAGGCACAAAACGATGGGGGTTGTTTTATTGCCTGAACTAACTCAGCCGACCTGTTCTGAATGAGGTCCGAATGAGGTCGAGCAGTTTAAAGAGTTTTACAAGTGGTGTTCTCTATCTTTTTATTACAAGATTTTGCTATATATCCCAACAAATGAATCTAACTTTCCTTTATATACTCAAGAATTACAACATTATTCCTCTAGCCTCGTGATGATTCTCGCAATTCCCAGCTGGTTGTCGGGCTCTCTGCCCCGTGACTGTCTTCGCCGAAAGTAAGTCTGTCGTCTGACAGCTTGTCACATCAACCTGTTTTCTCCTCTACCACAAGCAACAATAATGGTGTCAAGCTGTAAAGTGCCCTCAAACAATGTCACATGCTAAAGGGAAAAGTCCAGTATATCCTAGATCACATGTCGGGTCTTTGAAAGATCGGCCAAATGATCTTCCGAACTACCCAAATTGTCCCTTTCCTGACCCGAGATGTCCGAGCTTGTTTGCTGGTTCCATTAGATAGGATAAAACCAAACCGAGCCGCTGATCTAATGTGGTTGGCCTTAGTTTTAATGTTTTCGGTCTTTGAGATCTGTGCCATACTGTATCCTCTGGTCGGCCAGTTCCGAGAATGACGTGTTTGGACCCTCTGACTGTCTGAGAAATGATTAACACATCTGAACATCTGATCCCTTAAAACTGGAAATTCCCTCTCTGCCCTTGTTGAACTGTTCAAAGTATTTGTCCTTAAAAACACCATCAACATCTATCCCCTAGTTCTCGGTTCCAACGAGTGTACGAGTTGGTGCCGGGAACTACAAAAATCTAAAGTGTGCTGATCAGCCACTGGTGGTCAGATTCATAAACAAAACAGAAAACTTCTTCGGTCCTCGACCAGACCATCATCGGTCATCTTCATATGCTCGGTCACTGTAAACTCTGATGCCCTTTCAACTCACTCCTAAACTTGAAGCAAATTCCTCTTCTATCCTTCTGGCAGCCGTTCTCGAGAACCGCGAGCCATCATATCTCATTAAATGCCCATCAAATCACTTTTAGGGTTTAACCCGATCGTGCCACTTGTCAATAGCTCATGGTCTTCCAGCCAAAAAACTGAAATCAATTGGCCGTTCTCGAGGTTGCCAAAGGTCTTTCAATCTCAGCCGTTCATCCCAATCTGATCAGATTAAACCCGAAGACAAACGCCGGCGAACATCCGAATACTCTCTTAGATCCAACGGCCAAGAATACCCCGAACTGGCTATAAGAGTGCAGAGAAAAACTCATTTATCTCTTTTTACGAAAATCAGAATCTTCAAGGTGCAAGAGCTTCTTCGTTCTTGAGATCAACAACCTTCCAACCGACCAGACCAACTGCCAATCCTTCTTCCCAAATCAAGTAAGTCAATGCCCGGCCCTTCTCTATTTCAGTTTCTACAAACTATCTTGACCGTTTCTGGTTTATGAATGCTTGTTTGCCTGTTTATTTTTACTTGTTGTTGCTCGTTCTCATTTTCTTCTATCATTCTTATCTTCTCATTCCGTGTCGCGAAGCATGTTTCGGGTTTAGTGTTGAGTGTATACGCACAGGTTTTCTGGTTGAAGGACGAGTGGTGGCATATGATGTTTGGTGTTTGGTTGTATATGTTTAGGGAGAGACTTGTTGTTTGTGGCTACGGCTAGGGCATTTAGAGACTGTAGACTTAGGTTCTCAGTAGGTAGAGTAGTTTTTTCGAGCGCGCTGTGCCCCAATCTAACTGTCCACTGACCTGCTCATCCCTTGGGATTGTCAGGAATGTCTGACGCCAACTCTTCCTCGGCCCAACCTGCGAAACCTCAACCTCCACCTCAAACTGAAGAATCCTCCTCCAGCTTGGGAGAGCCCAACCTAGAGGAGTTGGATACCACCCCTACCCCCTCTGAAATAGAAAAAGATACCTACCACCACAGAATTTCTCGGAATGACCCTTAACCAGGAGAACTGGGCAGTTCGAGCTTGGACATGAATCGGTCCTCCACCATCACTGAAGATGCTCTGGCTGTGCTTCGACAACAATATGAGGTTCCCATAAACATAGCCATGTATGTCCCTGGCTCATGTGATCTTGCCAGTCAACCCGATGAGGGCTCGATTGCCCTTATTCCCTCCTTTTTTGAATGCGGTCTTCTGCTACCCATTCAACCATACTTCGCGGGGATGCTGGCCAGGATGGAGATCGCTCCCTGCCAAGTGAACTTGAATAGTTGGAGAATATTGGCTGGCTTGCACGTGATCTGGCATAGAGCAGGCCTCGGAGAGCCGACCTTTGGGGATTTGAAGAGATTCTTCAAGCTGAAAGCCAACCCAAAAACACACCACGGTTGGTATTACCTCTCCTCATATGCTGACGCCCCCGCCCTCATCAAAGACCTCCCCCAAACCAACAAAAATTTCAAAGATCCCTGGTTCTGGGCTACAGGCAACTGGGGACAGACCTGGTGAACATCCCCGGAGATCACAGAAGTCTCCGATATCTTCAGAGCGGGAGGTTAGGACTTGATTCTCTTAGCTTCTGTCCCATATTTTTACTTGCCTTCTGACTACTGTTTTCATTTTTGCAGGATAACTATGTGATGGCTCGGAACAGGGACCTGCTTATAAGTCTTCTCTCTGAGGGGGGCCCGGTGCAAAGGATTCAGAGCCAAATCACAGAGAAGGAGGCTGAGATGGCCAAAAAGGATGAAACCATAAAAGCTCTAGAGGAAACAGCGGTCGAGGTCCTGTAACTGAACGAGCCCCTCTGCAATTCCTCGGCCCAAGTCAGGAAAAACGCAGAGGATGCCAAGAAGGAGAATGAGGTTGCTCAAGATGAAAACAAACGGCTGAGGTGGGAGGTGGCGAACACCGAGTCCAAGCTGAAGAAGATGACTGAAGAAAAAGATCAAGCTCTGAAGGCACTTAAGAAAAATGAAACAGAGCTGAAGGATGAGCGGGATGCCATCAGACTTGAGGAGGTCGGTGACTGCGTCGAAATCATTCTGTTGGTGATGTCTGGCCTAGACATGGAGCCTATCCATGTGGCCATTCGGTTCTGTAAAGGAGAGCTCTCAAAAGAGAAGTTCCAAGAATGACTCCCCCCTCCAAGAGAAGTCCATGATCCTGAGCCCATTTCAGTCGTACCAATGTCCCCGGTCCCTGAAGAGAATCAACCTGAGGCTCATGCCCTTGAAGTGCCTGAAGCTGAAGCTGCCGAATCCCCTCCTACCGAACCTGTGCCTGAAGTCCAACAACCCAGCCCTGTCCAAAAAGAAACAACAGCCCATGTGCGGGCTGATTAATGAGGGTAACCCAAAGGGGGCCCTATGTAAATTCAGAAAATATACTCTTTTTAGTAATAACAATCATAACTTTTCTTCGCAATATATTTGGCATGTTTGAGTTAATGTTTTCTATATTTAGCTTATTATCTGCCTGCAACTTGCTTGACTCGCCCTTCTGAATCTGAATGGTGAGAAGCAGGTGGAACAATGCATCGGCGGAACGAATCTATCCCCGAGCAGGTGGAACAATGCATCAGCAGAACGAATCCAGCCCCGAGCAGGTGGAACAATGCATCAGCAGAACGAATCCAGCCCCGAACAGGTAGAACAATGCATCGGCGGAACGAATCCAGCCCCGAGCATGTGGAACAATGCATCGGCGGAACGAATACAGCCCCGAGCAGGTGGAACAATGCATTGGCGGAATGAATCCAGCCCTGAGCAGGTGGAACAATTCAAACTTGGCGGAACGAATCCAGCCCCGAGCTGGTGGAACTTCTAAGACTTATATGAGGGAAGATTTTCAACCTCTGAATCTCTGCTAACCCTGGCGCCGGTGTCATTTTGCCAGACCAGCGAAAAATAAAAATCGGAACAAAATAAAGTTACAAAAGTGGAGGTGAGGTGACTTAGCACATACCCCAAGCAAATTCAAGAGTAAAACAACAACTCGGGGGCTCCGAGGCAGCATCATGCCCGAGGCCTCCCAAAACACAATTCTGAACCTCACAATTCAGTGTCCCGACTAACGAGGCTACGGTTACGCCGATCCGGGGTAGTCAGGCAAATCCCCATAGGGGACATGGACACCCCGTGTGTGTCTTCCCTGGGTGATACTCAATGGGACTCAACAGCCGACTCGCAGGGGAAGAAACCTCCATGGGTCTGGTTTACCCGAGACTTCTGTAATAAAGGGGACCATTCGGTCAAGCCCAAGCCAGATGGTCTGATGGTTCTCAACGAGACTCACCAGCCGACTCACAGGGGAAGAAACCTCCCTAGGTCCGGTTTGCCCGGGAGCATGATGATCATGGAGGCAATTAAGCCATTCTCATGCCATACTCTCCGAAAGTCTTCAACGGGATTCACCAGCCGACCTGCAGGGGAAAAAATGACCATGGGTCCGGTTTACCAGAGCTACTCCTCAAAAATACGAGCCAGGGTAGGTAGTAACACTCCGGCCTCAGGGGTTTGATAATGACACTCAGGATTGGCGTGCCATGAGGGGTTTCGCGTGTTTTCCGCATGTGCCTCATTCCTTGATGCGTTCTAGATCCTCAAAAGTTGTCAGAGTCGGGTCGGGACACTTCCACCCGGGGTTTTGATAATGACACCCGGGATTGACATGTCCCAGGCTTGGTGCCCTTCCCGACTACCGAGCACCCCTTCACATCGAATATATCCCAAAAATATTGAAAATAACTTTCACATTTGATTAACAAACAAGTAAGATAGACAAGTTTCTTAAAAAAAAAGTTTTATTCATATTCAATGGACATATTGCCCTTCTTATAACTCGTTGCGGGTCATTTTAAGAGAGGCTTTTACAATACTTTCTTTTGGTTCTTGTTTTGCAGTCCAACCACATCTTCTAGTCTGAGCTTGACTCCGAGAACCCCCGATGCGTATTTCGTAGCTGTAAACTTCACACTCAAGTTGGTTTCCGAGCCAGGTCTTCTTCATATCCGTCTGGACTGAACTCGATCCTGAAACCTCCGAACCGTGCACTCCATAAGCATTCCTTCAACAATGCATTTTCCCGAGACTTTGCATATCTACGGCAAAATCTGGAAGCCTAGCCGAGGTCCCCTGCCCTTGGCTGACTAGTTCCCCGATCGATCCTTCAGCACTGGCAGCCTGTGGAACTGAGGACTGGCAGGTTGAGCAGGCGTAGCACCTTCTCTCGGAGGAACTTGTTCAACTACTGCCAACGAACGTCACCTATCCGCAACGTTACATTCCATTCTACAACTCAGTAGTAATGGGTGATCATTGGCTACCCCTATTACATTCCATTCTACAACTCAATCAAAATGAAAGCTCTTGCCGCCCACCTTCCTTCTTCCAGCGAACCCTTTCTTCTTCCTGTTCTGACCAGATTCTTCCCATTTTTTTCCCCTTTCATCCATTCTGTTGCTGAACTCTCCAACAACCCATGGTTTCCACCTTCCACCATCGGCTTACTACGCAAGTTACTTTTTGTTCATTCCCTCCAGACGGCGCCAACTGTTGACGGATGATTTTTGTCCCAGGGGTAGTTTCGAGATAACACACCCGAGACAACATTCCATCAACCTTGAATTTGTTTGGTTATGGGGAGACCAAAGGAAAATTTAGTAAAATGTGAGAAAAATGCACAAGTTGACAAGAGAGTTTTAACGTGGTTCGGCGGAGTGAATCCTACCTACGTCCACGGGCACAAAACGGTGGAGGTTGTTTTATTGCCTGAACTAACTCGGCCGACCTGTTCTGAAGGAGGTCTGAATGAGGCCGAGCAGTTTAAAAAGTTTTACAAGTGGTGTTCTCTCTCTTTTTATTACAAGATTTTGCTATATATCCCAACAAATGAATCTAATTTTCTTTTATATACTCAGGAATTACAACACTATTTCCTCTAGCCTCGTGATGATTCCCGCAATTCCCGGCTGGTTGTCGGGCTCTCTGCCCTGTGACTGTCTTCGCCGAAAGTAAGTCTGTCGTCTGACGGCTTGTCACATCAACATGTTTTCTCCTCTGCCACACGCAACAATAATGGTGTCAGGCTGTAAAGTGCCCTCAAACAATGTCACATGCTAAAGGGAAAAGTCCAGTATATCCTTGATCACATGTCGGGTCTTCGAAAGATCGGCCAACTGATCTGCCGAACTACCCAAACTGTCCATTTCTTGACCCGAGATGTCCGAGCTTGTTTACCGGTTCCATGAGATAGGATAAAACCAAACCGAGCCACCGATCTAATGTGACCAGCCTTAGTTCTATTGTTGTCGGTCTCTGAGATCCGTGCCATACTGTATCCTCTGGTCGGCCAGTTCCGAGAATGAGGTGTTTGGACCATCTGACTGTCTTAGAACTGCTTAACACATCTGAATATCTGATCCCCCAAGAAACTGGAAATTCCCTCTCTGCCCTTGCGGAATTGTTCAAAGTACTTGTTCTTAAAAACACCATCAACAACATGTTTCAAGATCCATCTTATGGTTTACAGCATATCAAAATAACTCGTAACAATTACAATTAAATTGATATCTTTAATCACACATAATATAGTATTCATTATGCAATCATCATATGATACATCAGATTAACTAGACATTCTAATCAATTTCTCTTTTGACAAAGGAATAATCATTTACGAAAGATTAATACTATATACAAGAGACACACTAACTGTCAAACAATTATACTAACTGTCATACAGATAGTCTTACTGTGTCTTTTATTAGATCATATCTAATGCACGACTAATGGGGTATCCCACAAGTCTCTTAGTTTTATACCATATATAAACTTTATATCCAATATAACAGAGACCACTCTCACTACTTTCACGGAGAAAAGAAGACTTAGGTAAACCTTTTACCTCACAAACATTTCATTTACATTAATAATGAGAATATCGTTAGGATATAACACTAGAAAGAATTTGTACGCTTCCACTGACCCTATTATCAAATATGTATTCTCTATGCTTTGATAAAATCAGACAATCTGACTGTATCAAAATTAGAGAACACGGATTTTCGGAAAGCTTATATGAGTCTACAATAGGCTCTATAAGCGAGTATATCAAACTGTGATCTTAGCAGAATACAAACTCTATGGCCATTCTAGAATGAACTCTTCAAACAAAGAAACCACAACGGATTTCTCATTCGAAGAAACCATTCAGGAACGCCATTTTGCACTCTTTAGCTAAAATACGTAGTTTAATATCAACATTAACCTACAGATCCTTAATTGTTCAATTGTGACTAGAGACAATTTTTCTCAGAATCTTCAATAGATCACTGAGTATAACTTTTCTCACTGTCATATTATAAAGGTCAAACCTTTAACAAGCTCACTTTGCTTTTGTTGCGCAAACAATTTGCACATTTTATGAACGATTCATAACGAAAGCTTAATCAAGTTCAAAACTTGATCGTAGTATGCTACGAATAATTTAGATTTATGGTTCAATGCTAATTTTCGAAATCGATATCAAATATCACTCTCACTATAAGTTATATGATAATTTTCTTCGATAAGAAAACAACAGAACCAATAAGTATCAAATATTTTGTGAATGATTCTGACATCTTATTGAACTTATACGGAAGTTGTCTAAGGGTCTTTTCATCTTATTAATTATGTAGTTCCATTTATAGTTTATCACTCTCACATTTGACTTCAATAAGTCAAGTCCTTTCTACAATCATTAACATCTTATGTTACATACCAAGTAATAAAACAATTTTATTACTCGGGATCGTAGAAAAGATATTCTATCAAATAGAATACAATATTCTATTAAATATAATAAATGATAAACTTTTACTTGTACCTCCAAGGCGCAAGTACTTTTAATTATATAACCATTATACAAAAGAAAGATTCAAATCTCAAACTTTTCAAGATTCGAATTTACTACCGATACATATCATATACGTAACTATAGAAACTAATGGAACAATAATTAAAAAGATGAATTAGTGTAACTGGAGCATAACCCCAAGAGTATCGAAACTAATTCGGTAACACTCAATATCAAACGAATCAAATCATATAAGATTCGATTTCTCCCACTGATCAATTCCATCACGATGGAATCGTAGAAGAATCATATTGAGTAAGAATCATATTCATTGAATAACCTTAAAACAAATTGCCATAAATTCATATGTTCGATCATATCAAACATCCTTGAACAATTCAAAGACTCACGATGAATTTTAAAATATAGTTTTCAACACTTCAAATAGAATATCTTTGAACCATTCAAAACATTATATCCGCGTTTCATCAGAAACATATTAAAGTTCTCGAACAATTCAAGACGTTCAATATTTATTCTTTAGGAAACACGTAACTAAGTCATGACATCTCATTAACTAAGTTACGAAGTAATGAAACTATCCAAGGCAATTTCTAATTCATTAAGCTACATACATCCAATGTATTAGTTTAATAAATTTGTAGTCCAATGACGATCATTGGTTAAATGAGATTTAATCACATCCTGAATACAATATTCATTAAATGGATAAGGATATGTGGTGTGATCTTGTATCAAACCATCATTTACCATACAGAATAAACATCTAATACTTATATGATAAAATCTCATAAAGCACTGTTATAAGTTATTTAGTTAACCGAATATTTTTCTTAATGTTTATCTTTTGATCAATGACACTACTAGTCGTATTAAAATATGTAACAACTGTTTATAAAGAACAAGTAACTATCCAATAGTCACAAGTTCTGATATCAAATATCAAAACAATCATTAAATATTATTTTAAATAACTAGACGGGAGATCTGGTATTCAATACCTATAGTTGTCGTATTGTAAGAATCATATTCTCTATACACAAATATACACATCTCCTTTCTTTAGCTTTATAATTTACCTTCAATTATTCACAACAATTGCAAATAATTGATTAGCAAACTGTGTCAAACACGTGACTTCTAAAAGTTTCTAAAGCCAAGAAACGTCATTATAAGATAAACAAATACCTAATAGGGTTTTCTTAATGTCAGTCAAGAATCTCGAGACATGAACTATTTAGGTCAATTCTTACCGCACAAGAAATTATTCTTTCTAGACAATTATATCCAAAAACCGATATCTATTTAGATTAATTATCGTGACTTAGTAACTAAGTCACTAACCATCTTGATTTTTAAGAAAAACGGAACAACAGTTCCCGATGATTTTAACTAATCTAACAATATCTAAGTCTACAGTCATTCTAGAACCTATTCTAAAACACGCAAACATAAGTAAAGTCAGAAAACATATTCAAATAATATGCATGCAGTGGATTAGAAGTATAATTCTATTAACAATATAGAATAAAGGAAAATAAAAGCAGCAATTTCCATAAAATTACGCAATGTCTTAGTTATGGATTTTTAACCCAGCATGTCTCCCACTACTTTACGTAATATCGTAATCCCCAATGGAAAATGGGAATTCAATAATTAAATCAAATTCCATAGTGAGAGGAGGACCCCATGAATATAAATCGACTCACAGCTTTGGCACGATCTCGCCTATGTATATTCATTAGGTAGACAACTCATTGTCAATCACTCACCAGTGACTCCTAATTTTAGTCCTGACCGTTTCTCGTTATGACAGTTTTGGCACGTTCACAAGGAGGCGTATCAAGGCTTCACTTGCCAATGACAAACTCAAGCTACCGATGTAGTCCTGACAGCTTTGGCACGTTCAGGATTTCCACTTTCACTTGAATTTTTCTAGTATCAAATATACATCCGGCATGGATAAAATTCTATCAACTACACCCTCACTGTTTTGGCACAATCTCGGATGCAGCCATAGAAAGATACCCATAAACCGTATTGACAAGATGGACCAAGAAACATGCATCCAATACACGTCACTTTACTGCCTTATTTAAGCGGGGATATTCCTCAAGGAAGCATTATTCTACATCATATGCATAATTTTAATCTAGATCATTTTCTAAACAATTCAATTCTACCTTTAGAAAACATAACATAACTTAACTTAACTATTAAATTTTCGTTACGTTTCCCGTTAGCGTAGAACCGAAAAGTCAAGGAACATATAGATTACGTGTATGTGCAAACATGAAAATTATCATATATCAGGCATGATTAATATAATGGATGAATGATCAGACCTGCTCTGATATCATTTTTGTTGGGTATTGGGCAAAGGGCGCGGCGGAAGCGCTGTTCGGGCGAAACATGATTTTAAAACTTTTTAAATTACCGAATAAGTTATTCAATATCCAATATGAATAATTCATTCATATTTAACCAAAACATATTTATTCGATATCAAATAACGACATAAATAGTTAAGAAACGTCACGAAACTTTTACGAAAATATTTTTCCGTAAAATGGCATAAAACGCGTTTTTGACCGAACCAACTACCCAATACACATGAGGGCTGCCCAGGTCAGCCCCAATAGTATTAGGGAAGTTCATGAGCTTCCCGAACAGTGAAAAATTCACTGTTTGGACAGCCGTCACCCGGTTGACTCAAAAGTCACCCGGTAACGCCGTTATTCGTCGTTTTCGCTTATTTCAACTCCGAAATAATTTTCAGAAATTGTTCCAACACCCAAAACACATCCAATACGTTCAAATGACATCATTTTCATCACAAATAACCCAATTTTTCAAGATCTGATTTTGCAATAAAAATAATCAATTTTCATGCTTTAATCCAACTTTTTCAACATTAATCATATTAATCAAAACACCAATTTAAGTCACCACCAATGAAGCACCCAAGAATAATTCTAGGCATTAAAAGAGTGGTCATAACACTCTAGAATGGCAACATATCATCAAATGATCAATTGAATAAATATTACTATAATATTATCCAATTCTACTTCACACATGCTATATGCTTCCAATTCCATCCTCCAAATCCAAAAGCCCCAAATTTATAGAAAAGAAGAAACCCTAGATCTCACTAGATCACCAAGAGAAATAAGAAAATAATTTCTAAGCTTGGATTTGAAGAATTACCTTTAATCCTCTAATTCTTGATTTTCTTCATTCTCCATCTTGAATCATCAAGCAACAATTTGAGAGCTTTTATTCTTTGAAGTTTCGGCCATGGTGTTCATTCTCAAGAAAAGAAAATTTTTTCCTTTAAATGAAGCAATGACCGACTCTTGAAGGGCATTTTGGTCATTTATCCAATTTAAATCAATGAAATATAATTAAACTTTATGTTAACAAATCAAATTTGCACACCTAAAGTTTAATTAAATCATGCCACATGTAACCAATTATATTTAAACATTTATCATAACTATTATGAAAATAGTTTATCATTTAATTATTTAAATATTTAACATTTAAATATCTAAATAATTAATTAATATAATTGTTATTATATATGTATTTTTATTTACATTAAATAACAAATACATATATTTATGGCATGTGTCAAAAACTCATTTGATAAATAATTAATGTGTATCTAATCAAATTATGTATCAAATACAAATACATAATAATTACGATTGACCAAAATCCCCGTAAAGCATGTGTTTTAGTTTAACCGTTTAAATGATTTGAATTAACTCATTTAATTCGATGAAATATTATGAATAATCTGAATTATTCATAACGCGTTGCCCAAGTGCTCAACGAGTACACTTTATATTGTGGGACTCTCTAAGTTTATGTTTATCCGTCACGAAATCCAATTTCGTGTCCATAATTCACCCGCTCATGAATTATGACGACCGCGGATAATCTCGCTAAACTATGCAAGTCGAGGTCATTGCATACGTATAATCCATCCATCACAGACTATCCATATTATACCTGGGATATAGATAAGAACGTCAAATTCGTATGGTATAATATAGTCGACTTTTCAAATTTACGATCTCTAAATAACACTCGGAACTGATTTCCGAAGTTATACCACGGCCATGGATTTACTAGATCGCAAACATGTGTAGGATGCCTATGCCATGTACACAGGACTGACAGATTCTATCTTGATACGCACATGATATCATGAGCATCAGTCCACACCCAACGAACTGGCGGAGGTCTGATCTTAATAGATCAGTGACGTGACTGCCATCAAAATGTGGAGGATAACTCATATATCCACAGTGGTATCTCAAGTCGAATGACTACTATGCTCGCTCAACTAGAGAAGATTCTTATTGACGTTGGTGTACAATCTATTAGGAAATCTTCAGTGAGTCGTTCGGTGTTTATCAAATAAACACCTACATGTCTATACGAGTCTCCTGAGACTCATGGTTCATTGGAATAAACCATCGGACCAAGTCAAGATATACGACATGTACTGGTCTCATCGGATTTTACTAACCGGCCCGTGTTAGTAAATCTTGACCATGAACTTTATTTAAGGATATACAACTTATAGTGATGCTTCCCAATGTCAATTACAAACTACGTTGTAATTGCGCACTACGTTGTAAATCCTAGGGTCTTTGTCTAATATACACGTATCACTAAATCAGATTCAGTTTCAATCTAATCATAATTAGATATCTAAACGCAATTAGATCGAATATGTGTATAAAGGACAAGAGGTGCTACCATTAAATAATTAATATTATGGAAAAATGAATTGTTCGTATTTATGAATCGGACATAAATACGATCCAGATTGGCACTTTGAGCACCAACCCTAACATATACTTTATTGAGTATAATTTCTTCAGAAGGGTACCAATTTCTGCATTGATTGAGACTTTATATCTTTCAGATACATCTGTCAGGAAATCTTTTGCTATAGAGGTTTCTGGAAGACCACTTAGCAAATGCTCAAGAATTGATCTCTTTATAGTCAAATAGCACAAGTGATTTGACTTATGTCATACTGTATGCAGCTGCTTATCCGTATCAGTACTGGAACTATTAATATCTGGTGGCTTAGGAGTATTCACAGCAAGATCTATATCTACTAAATTGTCTATAAAATTACATCCCTGAATATTGTGAAAAAATTTATGAGATAAATTAATTCTTTATATTTACGGATTTACCTATGTGTCACAAATAAATTAATTGCATTGAAATTTTTCTTTATGAGAGACAATTAATTCTCTCTAACAAATAACAATTTTTAGACCCATGTATAAATTAACTTTATGAGATAATAATTTATCTCTTAAATTATCACACAAAATTAATTATGACTTTTTTTATAAATTTTGAGATAAAATTGAAATTAGAATAAAATCATGTGATCAAATATAATAGTTGGAACATGTATGCTATTATCTAAAGATCTTCATGCTATTATCGAGAAACCTAATGGATATTAGCCAAAAATGCAATGCACGCGCCGACAGCTTTTAACAAAGCCTGTCAGTCACCCGCCCAAACATAAGCATTATATAATGCTTCCATGATAATGCATTTGTTGAAAATCAAATCATTTGGCTTTTCAACAAATCCATTATCTTGCTTTAGAAAAAGCAATATCAATTTTATTTTTTTAAAATTATCTTGACTGCCGAAAGCAAATGCAAAATAATGTTTGCTTTTCATTATAACAAATGCGCATACATTTCCCCAATTCATATCCAAACTTATTTTCATCATATTTAATCCAATAACCTAATGTGTTTAAAAATTAGATTAATTAATAATAATCATCAACATATGAAAATAATATGGATTCAAAAAAATATCATCCGAAAAAATTCATAGATTCTAAGATTGTGTTCCTGAAGCAAAATAATGATTAAGACTATTGAGATTTTTTAAAGAGGGTGTCCAAATCTAGTGATATTAAATCAAGACTTTAAACAAATAATAAAAAGTCTTATGGTATTGAAAAACTTACTTATTTTGAAGGATTTCTTTATATGTGTGATTGTGTGAGACTTTTTAGTGAAAAATATAAATATCAAACCCTAAAACAGTCCCACCATAACCCGTGAGATGTTTTACGTGAGATTTTTTTGTCTACTAGTGTGACACAATTAAGTGGTCCTATAATTTGAATTAAACTCTATTTTCCAAATTGATGTTCGTTTTAAAATAAGTGTGACACATAATAAAAAGACGTCCTGTTAAGATGGAATTTTTATTTATTTATTTATTTTATATATAAGAATCCAAGATTAGCAATCTGTCAATATTTTCCTTCATGTATAGATGACCCTTTTATGCTTGTCTACACGGCTACATTAATGGGTTCCATATATCACAACTTTTTTTTTTGAATTAACATTTTTTGGATTAATGCTTTTCTTTTATGCGAAATGAAATCATAAATTATTGTTTACCAAGAGAAGTTTCTGAAGTTTTTTTTGTAAAAATGATTTGTCAAGAAATTTTAAGAGTTTGAAAGAAATTATAAAATTATTGGGTTGTCTTGTTTTCTTGTTTTGAAAAAACTCTTCTTAACATAAGCGTATAATCTCCATAACCCAAAAAAAAATAGGACCAAATTACAGACAAACACTTCATTACAGTAAGTCATCTAACAAATTGTTCAAAACTCATTGACAAACATGGATGGAAAGAAAAGTTTACAACATATGTTAAATCAATTTTTCATGGCCTAAAATTTTCCACCTCTAAAGTCACACTATTAATTGAAATTTTTTTTTTTTGAAAAAAGAAAAAAATATATCACACACACATAATAAAAAAAAATGTATTAATTTCAAATATAAATTATTTAATATATTATATAATATATAAAGATAAATATATAAACATAATCTTTAAAACATAGTCTTTAATTTATATGTGGTACTTTCAAATCTTACAAATTCTTATGATATAAATCTTTTAAAATCTAATAAGTAAAAAAATCTTGATTAAAAGAAATTTCATAAAATTTTATAAGTCATTACATTCTTTAAATGTTTTTTAAAATCTACTGGACTTATTATCCATAAATAGTCTTTTAAAATCTCAATTGAATACATCCCCCTTATTTTCATCATATTTCAGTTTTCATAAATCCCAAAACTTACAAATCTGATTTAATAATTAATCCAATAACCTAATTTGTTTAAAATTAGATTAATTAATAACAACTATCAACAGATCAAAATAATATGGATTCAAAAAAAAATTTCATCAGATTTTTCTTAACTTTATGAAAAATCCATAGATTCTAAGATTGTGTTCCTGAAGCTTTGATACCACATGTTAGAATTTATTTAGCAACATGATCTTTAATACAAGAGTTTAGAATACAAATAAAAGAATTAATCGGATGATTTTAGGGAAGCGTACCTGATTTATAATCCATATCTGTAGCAGAAATTTTGACAGATCTGTTGACAGTTTACACTGAGGAGATCACCCTCTTCTCTTCCATCTTCTTGATGGTGAGAAATTTACTTTCCCTGAAAGCTTCCTTATGCCTTAATTTATTAAGCTTTCAACATTTCGCTCTCTTTTACTCTCTCGGCAATTGCACAAAGAATTGCCCAATTTGTGTGTATTTGATGTGTGTGTTCCAATCAAATTGAATGCACAAGCTATATAAAGTATGCATATATGTATATATATGCTTCTGACGGATTTGTTACACTTGCTACTCATAAACGGAGCAAGTCAACTAATGTAACAAATACACAGCAAGAGTAAATTAAGTATAACAAATACACTTAATGAGAGAAACCAAAAGCTTAATAAATAAAATCAATCTTGATGAAGCTTATTGAGTAAGTTATTATAGGAGAGTGAGGGTGAGACCTTAGCTCACTAATTTATGGAGTGTAATGGGCTCACTCATGAAAAGCCCATAACACCTTCAAAGTCCGCTCTAATGTTCACACATCAATTAATATAGAGCCCAGCTGACTTTATTAGATCGGAAAGTTGGGCTTCACAGTTTCTATTACAAAACCAATTATTATAGCGCTTTATTAAAACATCTATCACAATTAATAGAAGCCCAATTAGAATAAAATATTCTAATATTTCAGCTTATTTATTCGGAATAATCTCATGATTTGTCCCCCTTAAGATTATTTCCGAATTATATTTGAGATTCTTGTGTACTTTATTATATGAAAAATGGAATATATGGCTGGTTAATTTTGAAATGATAAAATATGGAACCTACATTACTTAGGTACATCGTGCCTTCCAAATCAGGATATATAATTATCTATGAATTTAGACAAGTCCTCAATCCTATATTTGAAATCATCCGGCCATCCTTGACAGATATAATAAAGATGTGATACTATACTAATCATATCTAATAAGGACAAGATGAACCGGCCACTTTAGTCTTTTTATTGAATATGAATTAAAAAAATGATAAAAAATGAATCAACCTTTTTTTAATCATTTCTTGCTCATTTTATAGTATTTCTTATATTGTCCATAGTTAGAGGTAGATACTCTTTTCTTTATCGAGTTTTCCCACTGTATTTATCGATCGAGTTAAATATTTTAAATTTTCTCATCACATTACATGATGCCTAATTTTAATAATTGTGCCTAGGTTAAAGACCTGAGCAGCGCATCCCGATGCGCTGCAATAGAAAAATGAGGCAGAATGTAATGTTTAGTCTGTGTCGCGATGTGAACTTGTGAGCATCGCGGTGCTACAACAACAAGCACGCGTATTGCGACACACATACGGTTTCCAGACTTCAAGAAAATTTATAGAAATTTAAACATGATGGTATCCAGAGCTCTCTATAAAATAATAGTCCATCCAAGCCATAATTATCATAGTTTTGAAGTCTCCAAAGAGACTTTTGAGAGAAAAAGAAGCACGTCAAGCAAGCACATCACCGAGGTTCAGCACCAAGAAAGCAGAAGACTGTCGACTTCAATAGAGTTTAATATTTTCTTCTCTTACATGTTGCTTTGTTTTATATTGATTATTTATTTAGAATTATCTCCCTTGTGCTGTAACTAAATCCTTAATTTAGGATTGTGATGAATCTCAGTACTCTAATTTTATATAATTGATTTTTCTTATATCTTGAGTGATTTATTGACTTATTTATTGAACTTTATGTTTAATGCTTCTTATTGCTTACTCACCAATAAGATTAAAGTGGGAAACTTATTTGAACTTAAAAAAAGGAATTTTATGTTTGGCCTTAGGTTCAATAACACATGATCTCGTCTAAGGGATTTCCCAACAAGATAAAAATATACATGTATGGCGTGCATAGTCATAATCGAAACCCGATCTTAAAGAATTCAGATTAAATTGGTTGGCATAGAAATATAGTTAATTAATTTATTCTGAATGTTTGCACTTGACAATCGAAAGAGGCTTTTGGATATTGTTGTGTTACAGGTTAATAAGTTAATTTATTACACAAGAATAGAAAAATTAATTCATCTTTCGCATGGTACTGGGTGGATCACAACCCTGAATTTTTTTCTCACATTGGTTGTTTTCGAAATTTTTATATTTGTGTTTATTTTTCGTAGCCTTAGTTTAAATCAACTAAATTTCATAATTAGATTCTTGTACGTAGTTATTCTTAATAATTAGTAAAAAATAGGTTATAAGTTATTGTGGGATCGATATTTTTTATATTATTTGAGCGATATGTGTGCTTGTGTAACATGTGAAAATTGCTCGTAGGTAATTATTATTAATAATTAGTAAAATAAGTCATAAGTTATCGTGAGATCGATATTTTTTTATATTATTTAAGCGATATGTGTACGTAACGTGTGAAAATCGTGATCACCACACATGTTAAAATTTTGAAATCATCCAACCATCCTTGACAAATATAATAAAGATGTGATACTATACTAATCATATATAATAAGGACAAGATGACCCGGCCTCTTTAGTCTTTATATTGAATAGGAATTAAAAAAAATGATTAAAAATTGAATTAACCTTTTGTGGGTTGAAAATGAACTTCATATAGAAACTTATAGAAAGCAAATAAACTAGTGTTAAATGTTGTAATAAGTTCTAGAGAGAGAGAGAGAGAGTAAATTAATAGAGATGGAGAGGAGAAACAGTTACAAAGATGCAGTATTATTGACATCCATGGTAGGTGTAGAATGTGCAAATGTAGGGTTAAACATTCTATTCAAGGCTGCCACCATCAAAGGAATGAGCAACTATGTCTTCATCCTCTACTCTTTTGTTTTTACTACTCTTGTTCTCCTCCCTTTACCCTTCATCTTTCCAAGGTCCTCTCTCTCATCTATTTCTTTTAACTAATTAATTAATTAACTATTAATCAAACATCTTAATTTTGCTTTTCATTTTTTCATGCATGCAGGTCCACTGTGCTTCCATCATCAATATTCAAGCTTCCTCTCCTCTCTAGAATCTGCCTCCTTGGCCTTGTTGGGTATGTATCAGTAAATATATTGCTAAGAAATGATTGAGTCCTTGATTTTTATTCAAGGATGCTAATAATATTGGAAGTTCGTGGTAGCGCGATTATCAAGTATTAACTTGTTATCCGTTTTGATTACGAATTCGAATTATAAAATAATCTCACTTTTTCCACCTTTTATGTTAGTAAGTAATATTTTGGAGGGCATGCAGGTCTTTGGTTCTGATCTTGGGATATAAAGGGATAGCATACAGCTCTCCTACTCTTGCTTCAATAACTAGTAACCTCATTCCTGCTTTTACTTTCTTCCTCGCTATCATTTTCAGGTTCCTTCTTCACCCTTTTTTTTTTTCTTGGCTTACCTTAAATTGTTTTGTTATAGCTGTCTTAACAACCAAAATGAATAAAGCACTTGTAATCAGTCATTTTGTTAATAGTCCACTGAGGTCTAAAATGTTTTTAAATATAAAGGGAGATGTAATTATTATTTGTCCATTCAAAAATTATTTGATATTAAAAAAATATTCAGTTTTGATAAAATGACGTGTACATTCAAAGTTCTTAAAAAAATGAATATTTTTTCACATATCCTTTAAATTTCGGGTGGATAGATGATAAAACTTTAATTGACAATTTTTAATAATTTTGGTTGCATAAATGATATTTCTAAAAAATGAGTATTTTTCAAATATTATATAATTTTCAGAGAGATAGATGTTAATTTCCCTAAAATAAATAATCTCCAAGTCATGTCATGTTGATAAAAATGAAAAGAGGTGATATGATACTCAACTTTTTTCATTATTAATTCTATTGACAAAGTTAGTTGAACCGAATATTCCCTCAGTAGCAAATTTTATCCTTTTTTTTTTAATAACAGATTTAAAAATATATTTTAAATATTTTAAATTATTATTTTTCACTTTAATCAATAAAATATTAAAAAAAATCAGTACTAATTAAAGAAGTACTAGATAATGCAAGTGTTATTGTTATAATTCTATATATTATGTCTTTTATTTTATTCAAATAGTAAAATAGTGGACAAGCAATTAATGGTTTTTTTTTTCAAAAGGTAAATCATCATTAATCATCAATCATATGTACATATATACAAAGATAACATAGGAATAAATCTTGCCATATATTATAAATATTTCATCATTTAGTGTCATTTTTCTCCATGTTCATCATCAACAATAATAATTTTTTATTTCTTCTTTTTCCTATTTAATTTCCCAAAAAAAAAAAAGGATGGAAAAGCTAGCTCTAAGGAGTTTAAGCACTCGGGCTAAAATAATGGGCACAGTAGTATCAATATCAGGTGCAATGGTGGTGGTTCTTTATAAAGGCCCAACAATCTTATCTTCTACTTCTTCTTCAACAAGACCTTCACAAACTCTTCAATGGCCTCTAGAATCGCCACAATCAAATTGGATCATTGGGGGACTTTTGCTTCTTGTTGAGAAACTACTTATTTCAATATTTTACATAATCCAGGTAATAGTAGGAAATTTTCACATTTTCACTTGAAATTAAGGGAAAATTTGAAAATATTATAATTATTTTAAAATTATCATGTAACATCCCCGATCTGGGAGATGTTATCGGCAGAGGATAGCAATACTAACCCCATAAGTCTCTGACTATTTAACCAATAATAGAATCTAATATACTTTTCTTTATAATTTATACTCTGTATGGAACCGTAGCCCAACTCAAGAACAAAAAAAACAAACTCAATATTAATTATTGTATTTAATAATAACCGTTTTACAATGACTACACCAACCATGACTTATACAAGACTCACACTTGACTATAACTGGACTCTCACTGTGTTCTGACTCGTACTGGTGGACTCCATCCCTAGTGACTGCATCAGTATCCGTCCTCCCGAGCTCGTCCTCTGAGAATCCTGCAAAACATAAAGACTGGAGTGGGGGTTAGATCGCTATTCGATCTAAGTGAGTGGACAGGAAACTGAAAATCTCAAAACAAATCATGAAGTCTTTAAAACTAAAATTTTTAGAAAAAATCATTTTATATGAAACCTCTTTATAAAACCGAACTTTCTGAAAAATAACTTTGAATCTCTGGTTTCTGAAAACTATTTACTAAAAATCTGATTTTTGAAAACTATGTACTGAAGGTCTGAAATCTATATACTGAAAATATATGAAAACTGAAAACTGCTCTACGTCCAGGAAAACGACTCAACTGGACGTGTCCGGGAACAACTCAACCGGGTTTCTGAAACTGATGACGCCCAGGAAAACAACTCAACTGAGTGTCTGAAACTGGTGGTGCTCTACGCCCAGGAAAACAACTCAACTGAACGTAGAGCACTATGTCTAGGAAAACGACTCAACTGGACATAGCCACCACTAGAGTCCAGGTACACGAACCTAAGCCGTCATCCTGACTCTCTACATGTGCACATGTCCTCTGTATCCGTCAATTCCAACTGTATCTCAAGTTACATATTGGGGTGAGGTTTTACCTCATGCCCCGAAAAACATAAAAATCATATTGAAAACATATCTTTTCTAAATAATTACTATCTGAAAAGCAACTGTAAGTAAATAATGGCTAATGCCCTATTTGCAAAAAAGTAAGTCTGATATGAAAACGCGAATTGAAAAACAAGTGACCATTCACAGTGATGTATTTGGCTGGCACTGGATCCTTGATCGAAGGAAAATGCGATTCTTGTGGATAACCTATGATTGGAACTTAATTAGAATCAACGTAATCAAATAACTTCGATACTTTTAATACTTAGGGATTCATCCGTACATTATTTATATAAAGCTTATGACGATCATATATTGATACATGATACATGTTTAATCTGATACGAGACTCTAAGGGTGGTCTCTAACGTATTAGGGAACAACTGGGGTTTTAAAATTGGCTTGGTGAGGTTCTGGTCCCGCGTTATGTCCACTAAAAAAAATTATGGTTTCTGGCTATCACGTCGCGACGCGTGGTCGTCTTCCTGGGCAAATTCTGCCTTGTCGAAGGCAGCCCCCAAATCCAATTCATACAATCTCCAAATAAAATATCACATCCACAATACACTCACAACTAATATAACATTTAATTTATCATTATAACATACTCTCAATACTCAAACATCATCTATTCCATCATTCTTACAAAATTAATCAATTTGAATAACAAATCTAAAACCACCCATTTCATCAACTCAAAACTATCAACTTCATTAATTCAACTCACCACAATTTTCCAACACTTCCATACTAAAACCATCATACCATACATCATCTTACTCCATTCTATACACATCAATTCATCAATTCATCAATTTAAACATATTCTAATTACTTCACCAAGTTTTACCCAAAACCCACAAATTTGGAATTATCAATGCTTCTATAGTTTTTAATGTCAAAACTC
>SKCR01005363.1:0-25495 GCA_019454045.1 Zanthoxylum bungeanum | reverse complement strand
AATATGTAATCCGTCAAACAGATTATTATGGAACCTTATTCTGAATAAGTTATTGCACTGTTAAAACTTATCCGTTGAAGGAAATGGTAGCTCAGAGCGACTCATGATTAACCTTATCATGTCTAACATGATTCGGTTAATCCGTTCGGAACAACACCGTCACTTTTACGTGTTTCCGGAGGAGTCCTCATTTGAAAGAATACTATACTCTTTCAAGTATATAAGAAACGTATTGCTTAAGTATTTTCCATTACGGTCTTACCGTGACGGTATAATACTATAGTCGATCTATTTGTCTATTTGTGTCGAAATCTAAAAGTTTCCGATTTGTGTTCTTCAAAAGAAACACACAACCATTACGCGATGCCACATCTGTATAGGTCACGAAATATTCATATCCATATCTAGCCTAGCTAGACATGGGCCACTTGCTTCACTATGAACAAGGGCTAATAGATCGATGGCATTTACACTTTTACCAAGTAAATAGTGTTTAGGCATATTGCCCAATAAACTAGATTCGTAGACTTTATTTGATTGGAATCAAAACAGTCCGAGTACCCACTCTTCGAAAGTGTGGATATACGAGTCTTGTTCGATTGTGTCCCAGACAACAATGCCATAATTAGTTTTTCTTCTGATCAAATCACTTTGAGCTATTTGTTTTGTCATTATATATATTTGAGATTTATTATATTCAAATATAATTCTGTTATTCACATCTAATGTGTTTATCTCAATATCATCCTTATATAATAAAACACTTTAGTGTTCTAAAATATAAAGGTTCACCCGCAGTGGGTTAAACACTGATAAAGAGATAATGTATCTAGTCAAACTAGTTACATTATAACATTCTCTAATCCTGCTCATAGCCGATTCTGAACATCAATATATATATATTTATTATGTACCATATTAAGTATCTAAAAATCCAATTTTAATACTAGTAATGAACATAATTTCGACAAAATATTTGAAGTCAGAGCCTCGCTCGTCTTCAATTCCTTCATGTCTGTTTGTCCAAACGACAGTCACGCTTCGCGATTCCGTTTGCCACAATTGTGCAAACATTTGGGATATGTCATTTATCTTCCAAGAAGACTATAATGATTTTGCCTTTGTCATTTTCAATATTCCAGTTGCCTTTGACCAAGCCTCGGGTTTCCAGAATATTGAAGTAAGGTGTGTCTTGCACTACTTGCCTAATTGCAAATTTTGACTTTATCTCCTTGAGAATAGTCTTTAATTCTCCAAGAATTATTTATTGCAATTTTAAAAGTACTTCCAAGATCTAATCTTTGAATATCCTTCAATTTCAATATCATACTTTAAGAATCTAATCCTTAGTTCTGATAAAAAATTAAGGAGTCTATATGACAAGTATTATGGATTAAGCACTAAAGTTATCATTACATGAATATTCCAAATATCATGTTCCACTTATTTGCTTAACTCCGATTTTCAGGCTTATTTTATCAAATAAAATAACTTATTAGTTTCCAGGACCATCCTGAAAATTTATTCCCAATTTGAAAATTAAAGTCGTTTAAATACATTTTCACCCAGGATTATGTCTTAAACACTAATCTTTCATTTATATCTTGATTCTAATAGTCCAACTATTTAATCAACGATTTGTGGTACTATTTATTATAATGATTATAATAGTCCAACTATATAATCAAATATAATCTAAATTAATTAACCTCAATTACATTGATTACTATAATCCAATTATAAAATCAACTGTAAACTGAAATTAATTAATTCAAATATATTGATTAATATAATCCAATTATATATAATCAACTATAATACAGTCCAACTGTTAAATAAACAACAATTTAAATATTAGTCCAACTAACATTTAATATAACGACGAAATAATTTAAATGAGCGCGTATGGCGAGTAATTGAACGAGTATTGCAAATTCAATTCTTGCCTCCCACTATTTTTCGTCGAGCCTCTAACCCTCTGTCGAGTACTCGGGAAACCGTGTTTTCTAGTGGGCTAGGATCCCGTTAAATATCACACAATCTTGACTTTGGCCAACAATTGTATGATAATTAACTAGGTAGATCTCTAAGATCATTGGATCCAATCCAATTCCTAGATCCAGTAGGTGGACATCCAAGTCCTAAACATATATCATATATATGCCTATATATCCAATATATCCCTAACCTATTTCCTCTGAATCAACTAGGCCTTGGCTTTGGCACAACAAACCTAGTGATCCCAGTCAAGCGTGGACCCATTGACCATGGAAGCTTCGTAATCAATGTCGATGGACAAGAAGTGGTCTTGACTTTGGCCAACAAACCACAACTTGGACAAGACACCAATATGAAACAAAGCCTCGTGATTCAAACACATCTTCGACGGACAAGGGCTTGACTTTGGCCAACAACCCATGCCAATCTAGGATCTTGAGCAAGAATCACTCAATGGAAGGAAAAGACGCATGATATTTGATGAGGGTTTTTCGTGTGCAATTGGCAACCAATTTATTATCTTTGTTAAGGTCTCATCATCATACACCCTTAAACATGCATTCTAAACACATAATAAAGCGCATATGATAAAATAATAATGATATGCGGATGGATATTTTACACATTGATCCTAGATCAAATCTCTCACTTTCTCTCTCCCGCTAGCACAAATATTTCTTCTACCCGTTACACTACACTTCTAAAGAAACCTCATTTACATTGAGGGGAATAGGTGAGAAGAGAATACAAAGAATAGAAGGTGATAAGGCTGGACACGCAGGTCCAATTAATAAATCAAATTTATTACAACAACAATTTCTAAAATTGCCCCACCCATCTAATATCCATCCGATATACATTATTCATGCATCACAACCATGTATTCACTCAAGCATGTTATCAATCAATCTAATCAAATTAATTAATCTGATAATTATGTGATCATCCAATGTTCAAACAACGATTTGATTTTGCTCGAGTCAAACTCGTTTTTGCGAATAAGTACTTAAAGTACAATTCTAGAATTAAATTAAACTACACAATTAAATCCAATTCAATATGTATTTAATTCTAATTCACTATTTAATTCCAAATTAAATATCACACACTTTAATTATAAACCTTTTACGAATTAAATTCCAAATTTAATTGTTACGGGTCTCAAAGCCCGATTAACGTCCAACGTCAACTTAATTAAAGTCCAATGGGCTTTTAATTAATTTCTTAAGGCGTGGACTTTTGGTCAACTCGGGTCAAACCCGCAACCAAAGTCCAATCCGGGATTTACCCCATAAGCCTTTAAATTAATTTTGGCCCATTAGGCCCAATTAAATTACAAAGGTCCATTATGTTGCATTTGGGCTTTATGGATGCGGTTTTGGGCCCAATTGGATCCAATCCAATTTGCCTAAACAACTTTGTACAACAAAGCCCAATAAGCCCAATAACAACAATTCAAGCTCAATTTCCAAAATTAGCCCAATTAATTAAATTACACAAATCCAATTTCGCAATTTAATTACCTAAAGTGTATATCATGATTAATCACCCAAATTAACATTTCTAAAACATCAATTCATACAATTAATCATGCTCATTATCATCATCATATGTCCAACATATTTTGATTAAAATCAAACCCATTACATGCTCTTTAAGTCTCGGCCAAGGAGAGGATTTATATCCGATTTGGTTTCAATCCAATTAATCCCACAATCGACATTAAATCAACATCCTAATTGATTCTAACTCATCCAATGAATTAAAAATCAAAATTACCAAGATTTAGGGCATACTCCTATTCGGCCAACACATCAAAATTGGGGAAATTTGTTCCAAACAATATTTAATCAAATTGATCCAACCAATCATCAATTAACATGTATTAAGCATACTTAATCATCCAATTTCATAATTGCATGCTCAAATCAATTTTACCCAATTTCAAGTTTCATGACATACTTGGCAATTTGGGGATTTTACGTCCGAATCGAATTCAATCCAATTGATTCCGCAATCGACATCAAATCATATTCCCGAATGATTTCCAACACATCCAATTGTCAAAAATCAAAAATCCCAAGACATTAAATCATGTTCAACTTTCGGCCAAGGAGGAAATTTGGGGAAAAAATGATCCAATCAAATTTTCTTGAAATTGACCCAATCAATCTTCAATTCAAACACAATTAAGCATACAAATCCATCCAATTTAATTTATCATGCTCAAAATCAAGTTTGCCCAAATTTTAGCCCTAACTTTTTCATGCTTTTAACCTAAGCTCTTGATGCCATTGTTGGAGTTTTTAAAGGTCCCAAGATCAAAACTCAAGCATGAATCATGAGTGAATACAACGACGGAAGTGCGGAATACTTACATCGAGCGGTTGAGCGACGATTTGGGCAACAAAAATCTGATTTCTTCACTGGTTTGGGCGTGAGCAGTCCACTGTCACAGCTCACTGCAGATTCGGTTTTCATCATCAACAAGCTCCAAGCTTCGTCGTAGTGAATCCCGGCTCATGGGTAAACTTCCCTATCACCTTGGCATGATCCCGGAGTGTGCTAGCACTCTTGTTTTGCCACAAAACACACTTGCTTCCCTTCCATTTCCTTTTGTTATTTTCGGCAGTTCACTGCCTCACAAAAACCAGAAATGGCGTGAAGAAGAGAGGAAGAAGAAGAAGAAGAGAGAAAGGAGGGAAAAGTGTGTAGTGCGTTTTTGGTGAATGCCAAAAGTGTATCTAATACACTTGAAATGAAATCCATTTCATTTCAAACACATTTGGCTTTATTGCCAACCACACACATCACTCAGTCACATCAAGTCAACTCAAACAATCAATCTAATCAATTGTCACATCACTCAAAGTGACATGATTTGACGCTTGATGTGACGCTAGATGCGACTAGCGATTTGACGCTTGATTTGATGAGCCGCGCTCGAATTCGAAATACGAATGCGCTCGCAAATAATCTCGGGCTCGGATTCGCTAATTCTAAATTAACGAATTTTCCGTCGCGTCGTAATTAAATGATTACGCCTAGCGAAATCACTATTCACGTCGCTAACGAATTAATTCTAAATTAATCCGCTCGCCCGAATTAAAATCTAATTTTAATTCCGCGTCGAAATCCAATTTGTTTAATATATCAAATATATTAATTCCTCGATTAATTCCAAATTAATCATTCTCTCTCTCTTTAAATTGATATTTTATCCCAGATAAAATATCTCTGTAATTAATCCCAGATTAATTTTCTCTCTCATCATATTAATCCCAGATTAATATAAGTGCGAGTCATACGTCATCGGTGAATCTTTGGGAAGCGACCCATGAGATCCCCGGATATGTTGGCAGTCAATCGGTCGTCGGACTATCCGAACACGTAAGTACCAAGTACTACGTTTTACCGATTTACTAGACAAGGTTGGCTTCTAGCAAAGCACCAAGTCTTCCCAATTCTCCGGACATATTCTTATAAGAATATTTAAGATCTATATCAAGCGTAGTATACCGTAGTATTGTGTATATCGGCCCAGTATCGGATAGTCACGTGCTAGGGCTGATGCTGGATAAGTGTCTGCCCCGTCCGAAGCACATGTCGGATCTCTGGTAACATAGTCTCTATAATCGGATATTCATGACCTGGTCACAATATCCCGATTGGTTGCGCAACACTCAAGAGCACTAGTACCGTATCCTGCGTGACATCATCTCCACTATGACTGAAGTGATACTTCCGTCATGACATCACACCCAATACACTACGACTCTCTGATAAACCCAGAAGTGGTGTGCGCAGAACCGGTTAAAGCCATGTACCACCAAGACCAAAGTCTATCGATTATCGTAAGTATTAGCGATGTAAGTCTCAGGTTAAGACCATACACACCTACCCTGATTTCGGCCTCCCATAGACACATAGTCATAATACCAATGGGATTCCGAGTGGTCTATCCAGAGCGAAGCTGTTTCCCGTACCATCGGTGAAACACAACCTCCTATCACACTTGCATAAGTATCCAATACTTAAATATATGAGAACTATGCCGTTGTGCCCTCACAACGCGCACAAGTGCAATACTAGCCTATTCCGCATTATCGATGTCATGTCTCGATAATACTCCGGCTAGGGATATTTAATGATTAATCCTTCGTGGACTGATACTGTCTCATATCATTCTCCGTCCAGGAACAAATCATAGGGACCTTTAATCATTTATACATCTAGGTGATCTAATCACAAATGATAAGAGTGCAATCTCCTTTGTCACATAGTTAATTTGTACAACAACACCGTGATCTGTACAAATAGTGACGCTATGGGTCATATTATCCAACACTTCTGCCATCGTCACGTATGTGTTGATATTGCGTTGACGTGACGATGAAAAATGTCAGTAGCATATTGTTAGTGGCACGTCGCGACGCAGAGGATGTTTGCATATTTGTCCGTTTTTTGCTGTTTTGGCCCTAGTTTGATTCCAGTGAGTCCTGAAATCTTATTTATCTACAAAATACATAAAACACATCAAAATATTCACAAAACTCAAGAAACTATACAAAATATTAAGTAAAATGGGCGGTAAATATTGATATATTTTCCGCTTATCAATTCTGATTATATTTTTACGGATATGGCCAGATGTACTAGTAGAGCTTTTCTCCGTAGGGGGTTGATCTACATCTGGCAGGTTTATTTGGACCCATGATAATGAGGCCGATACCAGCTCGCAGCTGCCTCAGACTTCGATATCAGATCTTGATCAGATTCCACCTCCATAGAATCTGATAACATCCCATCACCTAACAGAAATGATTATCGCATGTAATGTTAGCACTGTGGCATCAGCGATATTTAGTACTAGGTCAAAGCAATGCCATCAGCTCACTTTACTTGAGCTAGAGTAAGTTTTTATATTATTATTATTATTATTATTATTATATTATTATTATTATTATTATTATCATTATCATCATCATCATCATCATCATCATCATCATTATCAGTTTTTCGAGACGAATAATTTTTGTGTTGAATACTTTTCAAAATTTACATCAGAATGGCTTTCAAAATATGAATTTTTGAGAAAGCCCCATAGCGGGGACCTAGTACCAATTTAACCAGGGTCGAAATATAATTTCCAAAAATTTTCTATAAATACCTTAAAGTTTCGCACAATTGCAAAAATGGCATAATCCTCTAACTCTCTCCATTTGATCCCTCGTCCCTAAAAAAGATTTGGAAGACCCATGGTCACGCCAGCGGCCTGTTAGCCATCGCCGACCGGCTCAATGGGCCGGAGGGGTGCGTCGCCCACCCCTTCGTCTAGTGGTGGCCGGCGACAGCCTTAGATCGCCACCGACGGTGAGAAAATAGAGGATATGTGCATGAGTTTGGGTTTTCTCTAGTCTGGCTGGTCGTTTTGTTTCACAGCTCGAGCCATCCGCCAAATCAAAGCCCTTGGAGAGTACTACAAGTTGACGGTGATGGTTTTTCCATTCTATGCACAGTTGCACCTAAAACGAGAAAGAAAATTGAGGTGAACAGTGATCCATGAATGAACAATAGTTTTGATGGAAATTCCGTCGATTCCCCTAGTTCGTGGGATCGTTTGGAATCCGTATATACCTTCGAAATATCGGTAAGATCTCCCGTTAAAAATTCGCTAATTTTAATTTTATTGTTTATTGTTCGGATGTATCTAGTAGCTTCGTAGAGTAGCATAATAATATAAATTGAATTGTTTGACCATGATATATTGAATATGTGTATTTGGTAAAATCCGAGTGAAAGATGAACGAATTGGATCGATCTGATAGATTATGCAAGTTTCCGATAAAATTGGATTTTGTGTGTATTGATGTGTTTTGAGTGTAATGATATATATGAGTCATATATGATGAATCAATAATGTTTAAATAAATCCGAGTAGACTTGAAGGGTTCAGGACCCTTCCGTAGCGTTTGCGGAAATATTTTCGGAAGATTTTTCAAAAACACGTAAACAGGGGATTTAAGTTAACGGTGGCTCGGATTGGTTTGTAATGATGTTCTAAGATTATTGAAACTGAAATAATTGAAATCATACTTAATCTGATTATCTCGGAAAGGTATGAAATTGTATCATAGTTAAGTCGAGAATTCTTTAAGTCGCGATTCTGACGGTATTTCACCATTTGTTTTGATATATTTGACTATGACCGGGAGTGCTCACGAAGCCAGGTAAGTAACCCATGCGATGAGTAATTGAAATGTTGATTCGTGTTTAAATAAATATATATCTATATATATATAAATGGTTGAAATGTTTAGGCTAAAATGAGGATAGTAAATGATGGATTTGAGAACGGAGTTCAAGACTATGTATAGTTTAGTGAATTGATTATCGCAGGTATGAATTTTTGTTATTACTATGATATGAAGTGAGATGTTTGATGAGTTTAAAATTTATATGCATGTATTTATGTACGTATATGAGTATTTGGATGATGACTTGGAGTCTTTGTCATTAAATTTTGTGTTACGTGATATATGTGCATGTGTGTATGTTTAATTGGTTGATAGTTTCATATTGTAGTAGCTGAGCTGGTTAGGAATCCATTCAGACGACATTCATCTCATATCTATTCTAAAATATGTAATAAGTATCGTACGAGCATTGCTTGTGTAAGCCAGCGCATATGTATGTGTTGTTTGGGTTATGTGTTCTTTGATGTATTGAATGTTATGTATGTTTCTTTGTCGGTTGCACAATGATTGTATGTTTTTTTTTGAGTGAATGTGTGTGTATGATAAAACTCATTATATGTATGGACTGTGTATGCTTACGTAGAATGAATAGATGAGCTAAAACTCGGTGTGAGTATAAGATATTATAAAGTGTGTTTGCTAAGTTTGTTATTGTATGTATGGATTCTGTGAAAGAGACTGAATGTGTTTGTAAGCTTCTGGTGTTAGACATGTCTCCAAGTAAGAATTCTGGAATTCATATTTGCATGACTATAAGAGAAGTAAGCTATGATTTTTGAACTGATATGTGTGAATGCATATGTCACGAATGTAAGTTATCGTAAGGCTATCGGAATTGAAGAAAGTTTGTTTCGAATTGAAGAAAGTTTAGTTGACTTACCGATTTGATGACGTTTCAAAGATGTTTATTCGTGACAAAGTATAAGAAATGCAACTTCATGTTCATATGATTAAAATGGATTCGATGTTAGATGATGTACTCTATGATATTCGAGTTTTTCTTTGTATGCTTTGGATGTTTGATTATTAGATTGGCACATATATAGACATATGAATATAGGAATTTGGCATTTGTAAAGAATAAAGGATAATAAAAAATTGATAATTTTGAACTCATAACAACTTGATAATTTTGAAAAACTTTTGATGTGTCTAACTTGTATGTTCTATTTGTAGTACGATCGTGGTTTCTTACTGAGTTTTATAACTCACACCAAACCAGTTTGCTAGTTTTGCAGGTTGTCTACCAGATGGGTCAACCACTTCAGCTTTGGAAGCTATGCTCGAGACGCGGATCACCCAAGTTGTAGTCACCCTCACAAATGTCCTGGGAAAAGACTTAGAAGTTTAGGGTCTATGATTAATATGTTATTTATCATGCTAATTACAATGTTTTGTATTGTTAAGTAAAAGTTTTGATTGCATGTGATGTTGTGGGCATGAATATAACATCCCCAATCCAGAGATGTTACCGGCAGGGAATAGGCCGTCTTTACTATATAGCATATATGATACATGATATTTCCTGAATCTAACTGAATTGAACTATGTTTCTGACTTGACCTGGTGGACCGAATACCTAAATGACAGCCATCAATATCCATCCTCCCAAACTCGTCCTCCTGGTAAACTTGCAAAATAAAGAAACTGGGAGTGGGGCGGTTAGATCGTTTGAACGATCTAAGTGAGTGAACAGTTTAAAAATATGTACTAAAATGCTCTTGTAAATCCATGGTTCTAAAATAAAATTCATCTCAATCATCTTTTCTAAAATCACTCTCATTATCTGAAAACAACTTCCTTTCTGAAAAACTTTTCTAAAAGCTACTTCTGGTTTGTAACTCACTAAAATCCTCATAAAAAAATTCTTTCTTAAAATTTTCTTTTCTGTAAGTTTGTATCTGAAAATCTGATTCTGAAAATCTATTTCTGAAAAACTGTTTCTGAATGCCTGCTGAAAACCTGACACATGGGGCGTTACGTATCGTCGCCCCCTATACGCCTAACTAGAGCCATAAGTACAAATCCATGACATTGGGGCATTACGTATCATCGTCCCCCAAAACATGCCACTACATGTCCCTGAAACTAGGGTCCAGGGGCGTTACGTATCGCCGTCGCCCTAGCCCTAAAATCTAGTGGTCCTGGGGCGTTACGTATCGTCGTCCCCTAAGCTACTGAACTAGAGCCGGGTGTGGATCTATACTATCCTCCAGACTCTGAATCTAGGAACTAGGGACATCTGTCATCCCTAGTTCTGAGCTACGTTAGCACACGATGTCTGAATCCATCAATTTCATATCTGAGTCAAGTTACATAATGAGGTGAGTTTTTCCCCATGCCTCGAAAACATAAAATCATGCTTTGAAATCAACTATTTTCTAAACCATTTCTCAAAATATGCTTAATCAAAAATATAATTTAAAGCAAACTTGGCTAACGCCCTAAATGCGGAAAAGTTAGTCTGATATTTAAAAACAATATTATGAAAAAATTACTTAAAGAAATAGTGTCCACTCACTGATTTGGAGTCCCTCTAGCCTTACTTCACTTCGCCGAAGAAATTTGTGAATCATGCGATAACCTTTAAATGGCAACTTAATTAAAATATATATCGTGGAATATACTTCGAAACAATCATCACTATATGATGTTCTATGTTTGTGCCATGGTAAATTACCTGTATATAATATGATATGAAGTCTTTTGGGTGGTCTCTAATATACTAAGTTGAAACTGAATTGGCTAGAAATTTATACTGAGAAATGGTCACGCGTCGCGACGCCAAGCTTCTCTCGTCGTGACGCCAAGCTTCTCGCGTCGCGACGCTCACACGGGTAGGGTTGAGGCAGAAGGTTTTCCTCTGTATCGCATCGTGACATGAAGCTTTACGCGTCGAGACGCTCACTCGAGTAGGCTAAGACAGAGAGCTTCCTTTGTTTCGCGTCGTGACACTAAGAGCTGGGCGTCGCGACGCTCACATGATATCACTGAAACAGAGGCCACCATTTCATTTCGCGTCGCGATGTTAGCCATTTGGTGTTTTAACGCTTGCCTGTTTTCAGGCCTAATCATCTTTACCTCAATGTACAATTCTCTCAAATGCATATCCAACACCCTTCCACCCTAACCTTTATACAAACTCTTCTTTTAAACTACAATAATCATTTATGCTAAAATAATATTCCATCATCATAATATACTTCTAACTTCATAATTTTTCTTTAGCTTAACATTAGGATTTCCAAAAATTAGACCTCTCTTTATACAATCAATTTCAATGTTCAAAATGCCACTAAATGTAATTCCTAGTGTGTCATTATCCTCAACATAACATAATATCATCAAAATTTCTCAATCCAAAATTTGGGTCAAGTTGACCTTACCTCATTTCATTTGATTTTCCCTCATTCATCAAGTCTCTAATGGTTGTTTTTCTTCCTCTTAGCTTTTTATGGAAGATTTGAGTTTGTTTCCCCTTCCTTCAATCTTCTTCCTTCTTCTTCTTCTTCTTCTTTCTTCTTCTTATTTCTTCTCACGTCTCCCTCTCTTTCTCTCAAAAAGTTAAGGATGGGTGAATAGTCCCTCTTATATATAGTAGGGGCTAATTTGAATAATTAGCAAAATTTTGGTTTGAAGAAAAATCGGAAGTTTTGAGAGAAATGTGAAATTCTCTATAAAGGTCTGTAGTTACTATTCATCTAAATTTTTGAGTTGTATTTTCGACTTATTTCTGGTTCGAATTTAGAAAAATGTTTAACGTGAAAGTTGTAGGTCTCGATCTCAGATTTCTGACGATATAAAATTCATAAAACTTGGAGGTCTTATGAGAGAGTTATGGTCCAAATATAATGGACTATTCTGAGTGGAATTTCGTACCATTTCGTATCAGAATCTCGAAGAATTTACTGATTGTCCCCAAAGTCCTTTCATGAGTGTATATGTATCCAAACATATTGTTATATTATGTAACGTTTTTCCCACAATGTAATAGTAGTCGAGATTACTGGTCGTTACAATGGAGCCCTTAAGTGTTGATTTTAATATTAATGTGTTTTGTGTGGACCTGAGGTACTTTTTTATGTTTGATGTCTTTCTTAGGTTTCTTTTTGATGCTAGACTATGATCTAGTTTATCCAGTTTTAGGTCACATCATGTTCGTTTTTCTGTAAATTTGGAGGCTTATGGAGATGGGTTAATCCTAGCTCATACCGGTAGCATCCTTCCTCTGACGAGGTGTTACATATTATTTCTATTATTTTGCATAAATAATTTTAGTGGGAGGAGGAAATTAATGTCGTGGTGCATATTGCATGGGAGAAGAAGACAGTCATTCAGTACAAAGATATGTTGAACGTTATTAAGCATAAATGGAAGAAACTATGTTTCATAGATGATCCGCTATGGAATAATTTGAATCAATACTGGAATTTCCTAAATTTCGTGTACATTCAGAATCGGTCTCCTGTAACATAAGATGATCCGTCATCAAAAGAACATAATTGGTTAGGCATACATGAGGTACTAGATCGCATTACGACCATAGTCGCCATTTTGTAAGTGTATAAATTACAAGTGATAAATATTTCTTTAAATTACTTATTATTTTTTTATATTTAATTACTATTATATTATTTGTAAATAGATATGAGAAACAACTGGGCCATCAGCCCAGTGCCTTTGAGCTCTTTGTGCGTACACACATGAAGAAGAACAATAGACACATGTTCGTCGATCAATGATCTCAGGACATGCATGTAAGGTTTTATTTATGTTTTTATTCTGATGTATATGTTTAATTAAATAAATTTAAATTTTTTGTATTACAGTCTAACATTTCTCACATTTATCATAGGATCACTATATAGCTGTCTGAGACCAGTTGTTGTAGACTGGGGAACCGATAGATAAAGACCGATTGTTTATTGAGATTGTCGGAGGGCAAAGGAAGAAGCATGTCTACGGTCTGGTCTCCTAATATGTATCTGAGGGTAGTTTCTCATATGCAAAAGCCTCTTCCGATGGTCAGATACAAACACCCAAAGTAACCCAGTTAATTATATTGCTATGTTAATTAAGAAACTCTGAATTCATTAAGTTTAAGTTCCAATTATGGCTACCCACGCCCGACAGGTATATTTTTATCCTGGAAGGAAATCTCTAAGGTGAGTGTGAGATCATGAGCTATTGAGTCTACGGCTAAACCTAAAATCCCTTTCCCAAGTTCATTTTAAGTTTACCTAATCAATCTTATTATTAGCCAATTAGCAAGAAGCATTAAGAACTACACTCGATAAATAAACAAAAACATCACACAAGACATAAGAAAAGTCAACTTATTAAATTATTGATATTGATTTTCATCACAATCCTAGACAACGTATTTAGTTATGACACATATCTAGGACTACTAAAGACATAAATAAATAAAATATCATAAAACAACTTGAAAACTAAAAAGTTGAAATAAAACAATGAAATAAAATGATGGGGTTTGGGGATCCACTTTTAATATTTTAAATCTAGAAATCTCCCTTATTATAATATATAAATTTACATTATATTACCAACCGACCATAAAGGCGGTATCCGATTAAGTTATATTTTAATTAATTCCAACCGATCATAAAGGCGGTATCCAATTAAGTCATGTTAAAATTAATTTAATTAAGTCCAATCGAACATAAAGGCGGTATCCAATTAAGTCAGGTTTTAAGATAATTTATATATTATAAAATAAGGGAGATTAATCTAAATTATCATAATAAAAGTTTCACCTTTCACCCCAACAGAAAGAAGTTACCTACTCGTGCTTTAAGTAAAAAAAAAGAAAGTTTTATTACTAAAATAAAAAGAAAATACAAGCAAACTGAAAATAAACAAACAAGATACTCTCTTCTTAGTATTCCAGAGAAATTCCCAGAAGAAAGTATGAAGAATTCCTCTGATTTGGGATTCAATTTATAGGTTTCAAAATTGGCCCGCATCGCGACGCGCACTACAGTGGATGACGCATGTCGGCAAGAAGCTTCGGTGAATAATTGATTTCGCGTCACGATGCACATAGTCCTCTGCATCACGACGCGCCTTGTAAAATTCCAATTTTTCCCTTTTGATCCAAATTTCGTCATTTTAACCCCAAATTGATTCCAGTGAGTCCCGATATTTTATTTATCTACAAAAATAAACACAAACACATCAAAAAGTTCATAAAACGTAAGAAACTATACAAAATATTAAGTAAAAGAGGCGATAAATATTGATATATTTTTCACTCATCACACCCCCAAACCTAACATTTTGCTAGTCCTCGAGGCAAATAATAAAACAAAATGAAATAAACAACTTTAAAGTAAATTAACCTAAGCCATTTTCATAGGGATCACAATTGCATTTAGCGTATGCAACAAACCTTTAAACCCCTAGGTGTCCCTAGTGGACGATTTGTAGTCTCGTGAGGGCTTACAGTGACGATACTCACAAACGTCAATCAAATGTACAATCAATCACACAAAACAAAATAAAAAGATAAACAAGTTAGTAACTAAACAAGTGAAATTCTTATCCAAGTTAATAGTTGTTTTCTTTCTTTCTAAATTATTAAATAAGTAAGTTCTCCTATACTTTTTTACCATTCTCCATATACACAACTAACAAGGTATTAATCAATTCATTATGCCCATAATACTCATTAGTGTAATTGAAAAATAGAGTAATATTTTTGTCCTAAATTCATATTGGAATTCACACCTTTTTAAAAATGGAACTTTTTTCTCTCTTTTTTTTTTACAACATCTTCAATCCTTATAACGAGCTTTGGGTCAGTGACTCCCAAACTAGCTAGCTTTATTTAGGAAACTAGGTGTTAAGACACCCCTACGGACTTAATTGCCCGGATCTTAGATGTTAAAAGTTCTACTGTTTGACGCAAACAATCCCTGCTTACTGAGGCAAGACGTCCGGTTACTAAGTAGAAACTCAATTATTATTAACTCAGGCTCTACCGTTTGACGCGAACAATCACTGCTTATTGAGGCAAGATGTTCGATTAGTAAGTAAGAGTGCGGTTAATTATTTATATACACACAACTATTTTTTTTTTAAATCCATGACTTTTAGGTGCTATTTCCAATAAACCAGAGCACTGAATATTACAAAAATTTTCACTTACAACCCATGTTCGTATGTTACCATGTATGTTGATAATACTTGTAAAATGAGCATATAAAGATCAATGTTATGGAGAATTAACTAATTTAAATAATTCGAAAGGAAATAAACAAAAATTAACTTGTTACGAATTAGACTGAGATACGTCTCCGTAGCGGAAACTCCTTACACGGCTATATCAAACACAACTCCAATTAGTTAGTAAAGTTAAAAACATAAAACAAAATCAATTGTTTTTTTGAAAATAAACAAACAAATAAAACAAAAACAAATAAAAACAAGATACTAATCAACTATTCCCTCCCTCAAACCTAATTGAGACACCCAATGTCTAAAAAGAAGAAGAAGAGTTTAGAAGACAGTACCTGATTAGCGTGGAATTCTAAATCTAAAAAGAAAACTACAGATTAAGATCCAGATTTATTCTACGCTTTTTGCCACGATCGTTATCAGACTAGTTCAACTTGGAAAAGATAGGGTCAATTTGTTGTTCAAAGGCCAAGAGTTTATCAATTAAATTATTGGCTGTTTTGGAAGTTAGGAATATATGTTTTACGATTTTTGAAAGAAACCCATTTCTTCTGGCATCTCCAAGAAACACAAAAAGAAAATCAAAAAATCCATAAATATTATATATTCCAATTGGTTTCTGGTGTATGTTCAAGTTCGCCCAAGATATCACTGTGAAAATTTCCTCCATCGTGCCCAAGCCACATGGGAAAGCAATAAAAGCATCAACACGATTAATCATTTCAATAAGTCATTCGGACACACCTGACACGATGCATTCCTCTCCATTTGATTGTCCGATAAGATTTGCATCCGCCAAAGGTTTTGGAATAATTCCCAAAACTTGACTGCCACATTCTTGTACGGCCCTTAAAACGTAACCCATCAGTCCAAGATTGCCACCGCCATATACTAAGTACATATTAAGTTCTGCCATAAATCTACCCAATTCTTTTGCTGCCTCAACAAATTCTGGTTTAGATCCAGAACTAGTTCCACAAAACACACAGATGTTAATGACTCGTCTTCTTGAAGTTGTTTCCATTTTTTTCTTCACTCTCTCTCTAATCTGGATATGTTGAAGAGAGCACTGACGAGCTGAATTTATAGATCCTGAAAAAGGGTGAGTAATAATTGTACTAGTACCTGCTAAATGACAATTATTAGAGGAACAGTAAAATATATCGTGAAAGTAAAAAAATCCGGATCTTGTCGGCGAAATAAAAGGAAAGCAAATCACAATTATTAGTTAAAGACAACGAAATTAAAATAAAAATATTTACAATGAGTCGTGATTGAAATGGCTTAAATGACCTCTATGGGTCAGGAACAAGCTTCCCATCCAATTTTCTTATAAATTGGCAAATATGGTCTTTTAAAGTCAGATACCATTGTCCTTTATTTTTTTGTTGGAATCCAGGTGGTGGATTGTTCCTTTCATTTGGTACCTGCCCAGAAGTGTTGCTCCATGCAAAGTTGGGGTGATTCCTTCATCCTGGGTTATAGGTATTGGAGTAGGGATTGTTTCCTTGTCTGTTGAAGTTGCTGACGTGGTTCACCAACTCATCATGTAGGTTTTGAGATTTTTTCATTGATCCTCATACATATGGTGCACTTGTAGATCTAGTATTAACTTGCATGCTAAGAGTTTCCAGGCATTTGCAGATTTGATCTAGCTTGGCATTCACAACTGTGTTGACCCCTACTTCGTGGATTCCTGCTACTCGATAACCAAATTCCTTTCTATTGGCCACAATGAGTTGTTGTTGGTCATTTCCTCTATTAAGTCTCAAGCCAGATCTTCTCTCTTTGCCATTAATGCTCCTCCAGACGCAGCATCTACTGTGGTTCTCATCAGTCCAGAAAGCACATTGTAGAAAGTTTGGACTTGCAGCCACTTTGCAATCTCATGGTGAGGACATTTTCGGAGTAATTCTTTGTATATTTCCCATGCTTCACAGAGGGATTCTGAGTCGTGATGTACAAAAGATGTGATGGCATTTCTCAACTTTTCTGTTCTGGCTGAGGGAAAGTATTTTGCAAGGAACTTGGTGGCAAGATTGTTCCAAGTGGTTATAGATCCTGCTGGTAGTGAATGAAGACAAACATTAGCTCTGTCTTTCAAGGAGTATGGGAACACACGCAAGTGCATTACTTCCTTTGCCCCGCGGTTATAGTTGAATATGTCACAAACTTCCAGGAAGTTGCTGATGTGGGCATTGGGGTCTTCAATTGCACTTCCCCCAAACTAGACTGATTTTTGTATCATTTGAATGCATGTTTTGATGTCACGGGCATTTACAGGTATGGGAGGAAGTTCAATGCATGATATGAAATCGTCAACCACTGGAATTATTCTATCTCGAATAGGAATTGGTGGTGCAACCTCCAAAGGTTCAGGTTCTTGATTATTCATATTGATCAGTGCTTCTTGATCTTCTCGCCTTTCTCTTTTTAACTGTCTGACAGTCCTCTCAATTTCTGGGTCAAGCGGACAAATTTCAAAACTTCTACTTCTTCTCATATAGTGTCTGAGAACCTGAAACATAAGAAAATAAAAATAATAAGTAAAAATAAATTAGACACCAGTAAAGTATCTAACTTCAAAATTAATAGTAAAAGATAAATAAGTCCCCGACAACAGCGCCAAAAACTTGATCAGTGAAATCACTCACGTTACGCAAGTGCATGTATCATTCAAGTAGTATAAATATATTGATCCCACGAGGACTTATAACCTATACTATTAATTTATGAAATTAAATTTATACAAGTATCTAAGTGAAATTGATTGTTGGTTGAACGGTGATTTTATCTTAAAATAAAGAAGTAAATAAAACTAAAGTAGAATTCAAGATTTACTAATGATATGAAAATATCTAGGGTTGTGAATCCTACCAATATTCTTCTAAATATTAGCTGATTATCTTATGCTTGTGTAATATACTAGTTTATTAACCTGGAACACGACGATATGCAAAAGCCTCTTCCAATGGTCAGATACAAACACAAAAAGTAACTCATTTAACTATATTCATAAGTTAATTAAGAAACACCGAATTCATTAAGTATAAGTTCCGATTATGGCTACCCACGCCCGACGGGTATATTCCTATCTTGGAAGGAAATCTCTAAGGTGAGTTTGAGATCGTGAGCTACTGAGTTTACGGCTAAACCTAAAATCCATTTTCCAAGTTCATTTTAAGTTTACTTAATCAATCTTATTAGTGGCCAATTAACAAGAAGCATTAAAAACTAGACTCAATAAATAAATCAAAACATCACAAAAGACATAAGAAAAGTCAACTTATTAAATCATTGATATTGGTTTTCATCACAACCCTAGACAACGTATTTAGTTACGACATATATCTAGGACTACTAAAGACATAAATAAATAAAACATCATAAAATAAGTTGAAAACTAAAAAGTTGAAATAAAATACTGGGGTTAGGGGATCCACTTTTAATATTTCAAATCTAGAAATCTCCCTTATTATAATATATAAATTTACATTATATTACCAACCGACCATATAGGCAGTATCCAATTATGTCATGTTTTAATTAATTCCAATCGACCATAAAGGCGGTATCCAATTAAGTTAGGTTAAAAATAATTTAATTAAGTCCAACCGACCATAAAGACGGTATCCAATTATGTCAGGTTTTAAGATAATTTATATATTATAAAATAAGGGAGATTAATCTAAATTATCATAATAAAAGTTTCACCTTTCACCCCAGCAAAAAGAATTTACCTACTCATGTTTTAAGTAAAAAAAATTAAATTTTATTACTAAAATAAAAAGAAAATACAAGAAAGCTGAAAATAAACAAACAAGATACTCTCTTCTTAGTATTCCAGAGAAATTCCCCAGAAGAAAGCATGAAGAATTCCTTTGATTTGGGCTTCAATTTATAGGCTTCAAAATCGGCCCGCGTCGCGACGCAAAACATTTGCGCCTCGCGATGCACGCTACAGTGGATGACATGTATCGATATGAAGCTTCGGTAAATAATTGCTTCCGCGTCGCGACGCGCATAGTCCTCTGTGTAGCGATGCGCCTTGTAAAATTTCAATTTTGCCCTTTTTATCCAAATTTCATTGTTTTAGCCCCGAATTGATTTCAGTGAGTCCCGATATTTTATTTATCAACAAAATAAATACAAACACATCAAAACATCCATAAACTCGAGAAACTATACAAAATATTAAGTAAAATGGGCTATAAATATTGATATATTTTCTGTTTATCAGCCATGGTAAATTACGTGTATATAATATGATACGAAGTCTTTCGAGTGGTCTCTAATATCTTGAGTTGAAACTGAATTGGCTAGAAATTTATCCTGAGAAATGGTCATGCTCGCGTGTGTCATTATCCATGTTTAAAATGCCACTAAATGCAATTCCTAGTGTGTCATTATCCTCAACATAACATCATATCATCAAAATTTCTCAATCCAAAATTTGGGTCAAGTTAACCTTACCTCATTTCATTTGATTTTCTCTCATTCATCAAGTCTCTCATGGTTTTTTTTCTTCTTCTTAGCTTGTTATGGAAGATTTGAGTTTGTTTCCCTCTTCCTTCCTTCTTCCTTCTTCTTCTTCTTCTTCTTCTTCTTCTTCTTCTTCTTCTTCTTCTTTCTTCTTCTTCTTTCTTCTCACGTCTCCCTCTCTTTCTCTCAAAATGTTGAGGATGGGTGAATAGTCCCATTTATATATAGCAAGGGCTAACTTGACTAATTAGCAATATTTTGGTTTGAAGAAAAATCAGAAGTTTTGAGAGAAATATGGAATTCTCTAAAAAGGTTCGTATTTAATATTCATCCGAATTTGTAAGTTATATTTTCAACTTATTTCTGGTTCGAATTTGGAAAACTATTCAACTCAAAAGTTATAGGTCTCGATCTCTGCTTTCCAATGATATAAAATTCATAAAAATTAGAGATCGTATGAGAGCGTTATGGCCCAAATACCATGGGCTGTCTGTAGTGGAACTTCGTACCATTTCATATCGGAATCTCGAAGAATTTACCGATTGTCCCCAAAGTCCTTTCATGAATGTATATGCCTCCAAACACATTGTTATATAATGTAACAGTAGTCGAGATTACCGATCGTTATAAATTCTCCCCCCTTAAATAGGATTCATCCTCGAATCATTCACTTGTTTTCTACTATTTTGCTCAAGAACTTGATATTATGACTTCTGGGAATCTCTTATCTCGATATACTCCATTTGATTCTTGTAGATGAATGTTAAATCTTGGAGGTTTGTGCCATATACTTAGAATTCTCACAGAGGTGTCACTCTTAATGAAGGTTATTCTTCATAAAAATCTATTTATCTATTGTTTCATACTATATTATGTCTTGCAGGGTGCACTAAGGATACTCAATTCTTCAAGATCTGGGCTTAGGTTCCCTTCGAACAGGTACCTGCATGAATTTATCTTCTCTGTCTGATACTTCCGGACTGTATGTTACTTAATTTCATACTCAACTTGTAAGTTCCTACTGAATCTGATGCGTTCATACTAACAGGGCATATCCAAGACCGTTCCAATTGAATCATTTCTCCTTAGCTCTTATATCTATTGTTATGATAACACTAATTCTTAAATATCCTTGGGGACTTCTGTTATTCATCATGTTTAAGGTATCATCATTGTACTTTGTACTATAGCCAATAACCTTCACTTTCCCTTGGCTTGTATATACCTCAGGTTCTTCGACTACTCTTTATAATATAACCACTTAAATGACTTTATAATATATATCTTACTAGATATTTCCTTAGCTCCACATATTAAATCTTATTTTAGCATTCATTATCATATTTTAACTAACTATTTGACCCTCTCTGTTTCGTCCTTACTAAGTCCCCACTGCTTATGAGCTTCTTCCTTCAAGTTCTCACATATTCGACTATCTATGGGTTTAGGACTTCATAACTCAAAGCTAACTTCTTCATGACTTTTCGCTGTCAATCGATGGTTCCCATACTTAGGACGTTAATTCTGGGTAGTTTTTCTGGCGATCCTTCTTGATTGACTGAAGAGTTTTGGGACAAGGTATCTATGTTAAGCCTGATTGTACACATTTTTATACTTAAACTATGTTCTTTATTATTAACGATGGCGCTGGTTATTCTATTCTAGTTTATGTTCGTACTCTTTTTGCACCTTTAATTCCTTCGCCAGTATAAGTACGGTTACTGTCTTTCACGCTAACTATTATTTCCTTGCCTTCTTGCACTCTAGAATATTTCACTTTCAATCATCTCTTGAGTCTTATCCTGTTAGGTGTTGTCCCAGTCTCAACAATATTAGTATTCTGAGTTTTCTTGGTCGTCTACAGGTTTAACTTCAATAAATCTTTTTTCAAGTCATCATATGCATTATCTTTAACGGTGCACTGCGAAGAGAAACATACGGGTCACTATCATTATATTTCCTCCCCTTACTAATATAATAGAATCCCAGTTTTATCTCAACTTTGAAAAAAGCTTACTATTTCGTAGTACCATTGATAAATTATCTTATCACTATACACTTCTGTCACTGTTTATCTGGTATCTCTTCCTATTGTCGTGCTATCTCAACAATTTCACCTCCACTTTTTACTTGATGTCTTATTTTTCTTCTTTCTTGCTCTTAACTATCTATGGAACTTCTAATTCCTCTGAATCTGTCTTTTTATCTTGAGGGTGTATTATCCTTCAATTGTCTCTTACCTCAAGTTACATTATATATTCTTGTTATGTAGACTGAACTTCCTTATTACTAGCCGTATATTTTTAAATTATTTCTATATTTTATCTATTAGTTTTGGATCGTGTTGCCAATGTTGGTAATTGTTCGTCTTATGAGCTCCCTTCTGGATCTCTACTTCTTGCTATGGATTACGGTTATTGTATTATGTCCTACTATCTGCACCGATACTTTTGCTAACTTCTTAGTGTATTCAATCGTCATGGTCTTCTCTTTTTAAACTTACATGGATTCCTACTGGTATTGGTCTGATTTATAGATTTTCACTAGTACTGTGAACTTGCTCATCTTGGCTTAGGTCGAGTTCTTAATTGTCTCACCTTAGAAGTTTCATTGGTCTCTTTTTGTGTGAATCATCCCTCAAAGTTCGCTACCTCATTCTCAAAATATAACGCTATGAGTACTATGTTTTCGTACGGTTATATTTATCTTTGCTGGTAAAAGTTGGGGTATGCATCTACATCTCAACGGATATCATTATCTTTGCTCTATATCCAATTTGCTGGTAGAATCTATTTCTCATGTAAAATAGGTATGAGATAAACTCCTGCAAGAAAACTTATCCAACTGATACTACTGAGGGGTGAGGATCTGATTAGTTTAGAGTCGTATCAATGTCAGGTATCTTGGGTAAGGTAACTAATCATCTCCGTTTACGACCTTCATTTGCTTTCTTGCAGGCCTGAGTTTGGGGACCTATAATTTCTTCTCCATTATTGATGTCTCTAGCCTATCGAGACTCCCATGTCAAATTCGGATTTCTTACCTCTCTTATGCTTCTGACTATCCTTTGTTATTCATAGGGCTGTCATCTATAAAGGGTATTCAAATGATATTGATTTGGTTTGAATGAACTTCTTAAGAAATGAATGAATCTTGCGAAAGTGATGAAACCTTACATAGGTCAATTTGGCATTCTTACTCTTACTAAGGCTTGTTATATTCCTTTTACTGTTATAAGTTCTAGTGTTCTATATATCATTTAAATTGTATCCAATACTAATTCATGTTTAATTCCAAATTAAACAATTATACTTATTTTAGTGCCTTTCGGACTTGGATTCCAAATCCAATCCAATTGGGTCTCAAAGGCTTAATTAGCATCCAATGCCAATTCAATTAAAGTCCAATGGGCTTTCAATTAATTTTTTAGGCATGGGCTTTGGCCATTATGGATCCAACCCAAGATGCCAAGGCCCAAGTTAGGAATCACCCTATGCCACAAAATCAATTTAGTCCCAATTAAATTTATAAAGGCCCAAAAGTCATATTTGGACTTTATGGAAATGGTTTTAGGCCCAATTGGATCCAACCCAATTGTCCAAAACCAAACATGGCACAACCAAGCCCATTAGCCCAAATATAACAAATTAGCCCAATCCAATTTAAAGACTAATTTATTATTAACATAATATTTCAAATATCACATTAATTTAATTAAAGTGTAATTACCATAATTAATTGATTAATTTAATATTTCCAAAATATCAATTAATCAAATTAATCATACCTTAATTCTCAAATTCATGTCCAACACAAAATTGAGGCAAAATCAATCCATTCCAACATGCTTAATCTCACGGCAATTGCATAAAATAACACTCAATTTTATTTCAATCCAATTAAATCAACATACAAGATTTATTTCATGCTTTAAACATATCCAATTGTCTAATTTTCAAAAAATCACCATGAGAATTCTAGGGTATATATTCGGCCACAATAAGGAATTTGGGGAAATTTTGATCCAATCAATTTTCTCAAATCTAATGATGCACAAATCTAATTTATCATCATCTAATCATAACCAAACAATCAATTTGGAAAAATTATGCTCCAAGCAAAAAATCACAAATTAAAGTTAGGAACCCTAAAATTTAAAATCAAGTTTGGGTGGCTCTGACACCATTGTTAGTGTCTCTAAGACTTACCAAGGATCCTAAACACGATTCTAGTGTGAATAAATCAAGTGAAAGTAGCGGAAATACTCACATTGATTGGTTTTAAGATTTCAAAAATTCCATGGATGTAGAATCTCCAAGCTTGGTGTTGAATTCCAAACTCAATGGCGAGTTTCCCTATCACCTTTCTTTGACTCCTTAAGTGCTAGCTTGGATGAATTTTGCAACAAAATTCAAGAACAAGAGGGAGAATTTCACGCCCAAGCCATGGAAGAGAGAGTGAATAGTGATTTTCTTAAGTTTCCAAAACTAGTTTCAAAAAGTTGTGTGATGTGTAATTAAAGTCCAACCTTTAATGTTGCCAACCACTTCCATCACAAAAAGTGACATGTGATGTAAGTAAAGTGGGTCCCACCCAATTTTGAATTCCAAATTCAAGTTGGCTTGTACAACACATTTTGGGCCCGGGTTCGTTTAATCCGATTAAACGAATTTTCCGTTACGACGTAATTAAATCCAATTTAATTAAATAATAATGCCTAGAAATTTTTTTACGAAAGTCGCTTGTGAATTAATTCCAAATTAATTCGTTCGCACGAATTAAAATCCAATTTTAATTCCGCATTGAAATCCAATTTCAATTAATATATTCAATATATTATTTTAGCCCAATTAAATAAATTAAATAGTAAAATCCAATTTAGCTATTAAATTTACTTTGCCGATTAATTCCAAATTAATCGCGTTCACTCTTCTAGTCGAATTAATCCCAGATTAATTCTTACCGCAATTAATCCCAGATTAATTTCTCTCTCCCATAATTAATCCCAGATTAATTCTGTTCGTGATTAATCCCAGATTAATTTTCTCTCTCATAATTAATCCCAGATTGATTTTGTTCGAGTCAAATGTCATCGGTGAATCTTTGAGAAGCGACCCAAGAGATCCCTGGATATGTTGGCAGTAAATACGGTTGTCGGACTATCCGACATGTGCATACCGCGTACCACGTTCTCACCGATTTACAAGACATGGTTGGCTTCTAGCAAAGCACCGTGCCTACCCAATTCTCCAGAAATATTCAACGAAGAATATATAATATGTATCAGGCATAATATACAATGTATTACGTAATACGATCCAGTATCTGATGTCACATGCTAGGCCTATGGCTGGAAATGTGTCTGCCCCGTACGAAGCATATATCGGATCATTAGCAACTAGTCTCTGTAATCGGATAATCATTACCTAGTCATACTATCCCGATAGCTGCAGCATTTAAGAGTACTAGTTCTGCATCTCTGCGTGATCATCATCTTCATATGACTGAAGTGATACTTCCATCTTGACATCACACCCAATACACTATGATTCTCAGTA
>SKCR01005362.1:0-25774 GCA_019454045.1 Zanthoxylum bungeanum | reverse complement strand
ATCAATTATAATCATGAACTCCCACACAATTTAATTATTATTATTTTGAAATCGTTGGAAATTTCACTGCCAAACCACCCTTTACGAGCTTAAGTAAAGTAAGTAAAACCTTCGACTGCCCCAAACTCTTACAAGACACGCATTCTCTGGATTCGAACTCAGAAATTCATGGTGAGATTCAGAACTCTACACCACAAAGTCAAGCCCCTTAGGGACAACTCCCACACAATGATTATAAATAATTAAATATTTTTAAAAAAGAGAGAAAAAAGAGAGATATATATTAACTAAAAGATAAGCTGACCCAATCATAATGACTTTGTTGATAAGACTTTCTTTTCATTTTATACTTGATTGGGATATAATTACATCTGCTTCCTTTTAATACTATTATTATTTTTATTCCTTTTGAGATTGATGTGGAAGCTAATTATTATTTATTTTTCATAAGCTCTCAATGTGTCTTAAGACCTCCAATACTTGGCATTTTCAAACCCTTTTTTGCAGAACTGATAATCCTTAATGGTTTGATCAATTTCAGCTTGTGAATTCATCACAAAAGGTCCATATTGAACCACTGGTTCATTCAATGGCTGCCCTGCAATTAGCACAAATCTCAATGGCTTTGAAGATTTGTTCCAAACACTTAGGCCATTTCCAGGACTCAACACTAAAACATTATGACCTGATACAGCTGATGAATCAATCTACTGAGCCAAAATACCCCTTCACCTTCAACTGTATACACAAAAGCATTCCATGTTTCTGGGATTCTCTGGTGCATTTGAGATCTGGGTTTTAGAGTAAAATCAAGAAACATCGTTGGGGTTCTTGTGTAAACTGGAGATCGAACTCCAATGGATTCTCCAGCTATTACTCGAACTTCAACCCCATTGTGCTCTGCCATTCTAATGTCCTCACTTTGAATTTCTTGATACCTGCAATTTTTTGAACCAAAGATAAAGTGGTAATGATAATGAATGAAAAGAAAAAATGATAGTCCAGCGCACGAGACTTCTCACACTGTCATCTCTGGAGATGATTCAATGTAAGTAGTCTTATTTTTATATTTTTTTAAAGAGATCATCTCCACGACTTAAATTTGTGATCTCCAGATCATGATGGAATAAACTTATCGTTACACGACTCAAAAAATTGAAAGCATTTTGGAAATTAGAATTTTGTTAATTACATTTTATTTCTAGAAGAGAGATTGATCCAAAGCTGCAAACCGTTTTGTACACCTTCTCCAGCAGGCATTTCGGAATGGATTATTCCTCTTCCTGCTGTCATCCACTGCCTACCAAATAACAAGATTAGTTATGGCAAGTTATATAGAATGATGATACAAATTAAGAAATATAAATATTAACGCCCCATCTTGGGTATATTAAATTGCATTAGCGGCCGCTGCGGTTTTTCTGTTAATTAGGGTTGACATAAAATCTTGAAAAAAATTCATAATTTCATATCATTCGGTTGAGATGCGGAATCTTGTATCAATCGATCGGGATGCGGAATCCTAAATCATTCGGTCGAGATAAGGAATCTTATTCGATCGAGATTTAAGACCATTTTCATTTTGAATAGATTCAGATCTTATATGTTTCGAAATTAAAATGATTTTTTATCCTGATTACTTATTTGGATCGGGATCAGATTGGGAAATTCCGACCCGATCTGACCAATTGCTAACCCTAGTAGTCGGTACACCGTCAGAATATATTTCTTTGACACCATTGCGGGGAATATTTGTATTTGCAACGAAAAAAAGTTATTTCAAAATCCTGTTGAGTGATTGCTCCCTGAAATTAAAAAAAAAAAAAAAAAATCCCATAATTTAGTTTCTTATAAATTTCAATCACAAAGCATAGTTTTTGATCCCCCAAAAAAAATCACAGTTACCTGTATCATGTATGTAACAGTCCTCAAAACCTGCAAAACAGAATTGGCAAAATAAAATAGAGAGAATAATACTGATGAAATGGAATTCAAAGGTATCATAGTTGATACATGTTATTGGATGGACTCAAAATTAGGTTTCGGATTTAGACAAATTTCAAATTTTAGCTATATGATATATTTTATAATTTTAACCTAGAAATTCTATTTTCTATGATTCTAAAATTTAGGGTTAACTCTAGACCATCCATGGATGTCATTGATGATCATGAAAGACCATAAATCCAAGAAAATTATTAAGGTATAAAAATTTTCAAGAACCTCTGTGGGATGATCTGGAAATCCAGCAGGAGGAGACACTGCAATCAAGAGCAAAACTTTAAATCTCAATATCAAAAACAATAATGAATAATGAAGCAAGACCAATGAAACCCAAAAAAAAAAAAAAAAAAAAACCTGAAAATTCATCTAACATAGAAAAGGATCCAAAGACTTCAAGTCACCCCTAAAAAAATCAAACAGCAACCCAACAATGAACATGAAAAAAAAAAAAAAAAAAAAAAAACTCAAGAACACAACAACCACTACAAGAATTATGGCTTTTAGCATCCCAACAATTTAGCGTCGAAATTTAATCACTTTAGCGTCGTAATTAAATTCGACGCCAAATATCAGGCTTTTAGCGACGAAAATAATTTTCGACCCAATATTCAACTTTTTTCGTCGAAAACAGTTATCGACGCTAAAAGTACACTTATAGCGTCGAACGACGCTAAATTATTTTACTATTCCAATAATTTTTTTACGCTAAATTATTTTACGATTTATTTCCGACGCTAAAGGGTATATTTTTGTAGTGAATAAGATCATAAAAATACCAAGAAAGCAAATATAATACATTCCAATAGCTTTCCTAAAAAACAGCACCATCACCATCATGTGAAAGCTTGCCAAGAAACTTTCTTGGCCACCATTCTTGGGGTGCTGATCTGATACAGACATTAGATTTTTCTGTTTTGTTATTGCTTTTTATTGCTGCAGAATATAATTTTAAAGGCATCTATTTAAACTTGTTAAAGCTCTCATAAAAAACAACAACAACATTAGCAAGTTTTGTGCCCTTTTGTATGCTCTCTTTGCCAAAAACTACCGGCTCTATAATATATATATAATATATAGCTGTTTTTTGGGAGATATTGAAGACAAAAAAATTTAAAAATAATTTTTTTTTCAAAACAAAAAAATAAATTAATTAATGAAAGGGTTTGTTAATGGAAAAGATTCTGAATTCCTGTGGAATCGGAATGATTTTTCCTCTCGAATCTCAATTGGGATCCTAAATTATTTGATAGTCTCAATTTAAAAATCAATAAAAGATTTTGAATCATTTTTTATCATATATGTACTATTAAAACGGGACGGAAATTGATAAATCCTTACCAGTTTATTATTCACGACTCTTGTTGGGTTGGATATGTGGGGAAATATTTGGGGGGTGGGATCCACTGTATAAGAGTCAATAATCAGAGTCTGCATTCCTTAAGCACAATAAGTAATTAAAAAAATCCATGTGAACTAAAAAATTTATAGAAATAATTCAAAATAAAATAAAAAATATACCCGAAATCCAAAAAATTGATTAGGTTTTTGGGCGGCTACTATTTTAGTTTCTTATTTTAATATAAGATTATATTTTTTATTGTAATAAGTATTTTATTTTAATAATTCATTGTTTTAATTTTATAATTTAATAATAAAAACATTACTTGTAGCATATTAGGTAAACATATGTTTTTTTTAATAGATAATTATTTTGTAACACCCTCTGTAAGAGTAACATGGCTTGTTATTCTTGTTAATATCATTCTAATTGATGAGTAGAGTTGGACACTTGCTAAGTCTCTGTCAGATCCTAATATTTTCGGGGACGTGACCGATAGGAGATAAAGCTTTACCATCTTCATAAACCTCTTATGTGTACATTCATGACGTGTCATGTTCATTACTGAATGTACTATTATTGAATACGTATGATGATGAAATACTTAAATTACATGAAACACACTAGACATAACCGATTTATATAAATGTGCGCATATCACTCGCCACATGGCCTTTCTTGACACCTATGTAAACATGTGTGGACCCCTGACATTGTGTGTCCAATGACTGATTCTAATGACTGCAGTGAATTTTGACTTATTTCTGATCAAAATTTGAAAAAAAAAAAAAAAAAAAAAAAAAAAAAAACTTAACATGAAAGTTATAGGTGTATGTCTTAACTTTCTGACAGTACCAAGATCACTGAAAATGGACACCTAACTCAAGTTATGACCGAAATTCCAAGGGCTATCCATGAATGCAACTAAAATAAATGAGTATTGAAACTGTAAAAATTTATATCGGATTTCCGAAAAAATAATTTTACGAATACAAACTCATTCATGTATAATTTTATGCTAGATAATACTTTACACATATAGAAAATGATTATCATAATCGTATCGTGATAATAGAATATTACATTCTCCTCCTTAAAAAAAAAACCAAATTAGAACGAAAATAAAAAATGGGAGCCAAGCAACGTTCATTGATTGTGACTGTTTTGTTTTTATGTTTGGAATCAGAAAATGACTTTTTTCTTTTTAATTGGCATATTCTTTTAATAATATATCCATTTTAGTCCGATATTAGCTGTTTTGACAGTTCCTCATGTTTGTTCCTAGGAAAATGATACACTCGTTAACAATCTCACAAACAAATTTACAAATCTCTCACTGTAGCTACAGTGATTCACTGTAAATCACTGTAGCTACAGTGAGGGGTTTGTAAATTTATTTGTGAATTGTTAGTGAGTATATCACCACTCTTTGTTCCTAATATAGGCCCAAATCCACGCAAAAAAAACCTCCAATTATTCGAGAGGTATTCAACAACTCTAAAACTATCCCCAAAATCTCTCATAAATAATGTGGGATACTATATAAACGTATTTAAACATTATAAAATATTATAAGATCTTTTAATTCTATTTCCTCTATCCCGCTGCATCAATCCATCTGAAATTATAATTCTTACTGCTAGAACAACGTCCGGTTATTTTAGAGAAATTCGGATTGAAAATGATGAAAATTGATACATTTTAATAATCTTTCAATTTATATAATCTTTTATTGATATGGTTTATAAAACTTCAGTGGATATTAATTTATTTTAAAAGTCATTGGGTTTTCATAAATTATCGCTAAATTTCGGAATTTTCCCTTAAAAAAGCATAATAAAAAAAGCAACCATTAAACTATTATAATATGGGATCCACACTATTTGAGTAACAATCGATCGATATGTAACATCTAATCAGTAACGATTAGGCAAGTGATCAAAATTCCTAAACATTTCTAACCATTAATAGATTAATGAACAGTAGCCCTCAAGGGGTGTGGCTTGGTGGGTGAAGGATCCAGAATCTCACCTTGAGGTTCTGGGTTCGAATCCAGGGGGGTGCAACTTCTTGTAAGAGCCTGGGGCAGCCGGGGGTTTTTACCTGCGCCACGGCCCAGAATGGGTGGTTTGGTGGCGGTGTTTCCAACGATTTCAAAAAAAAAAAAAAAAAAAAAAAAGATTAATGAACAGTAAGGTATATTAAATTTAACTCCCAATCATGGCCAATCTCCGCTACAAGAAAATATTTACATTTTATGGCGAAATAGTGGCGAAATTTAGATAGAATGTATATTTTGACATTCACCATATGTTCAAAGTCTTTTTTGTAATTTGGATATAGAATGTAAATTTAGATATAAGACAAAACCAATAGTTTTTTATTTTTGAATTGTAACTAGTTGATCATTTGTCTATTTTAATGTTAGAACATAATATATTTTTTTGCTTGTAAATACAAATATTCTATTTACATAAATTAATGTATATTATCATTAAATCAATGTATTAAAACTTATGTTTTGTATCATTTTACAATACAAAATATCATATGGTGTATTAAAAATTTGAAAATTATTTATTTTATTATACTTTTAAATAAACAATTTTGCCACTAAAAGTATTTACCTTTAGTTAATACCTTTTGTGATGCACTTTTATCGACGAAACAGTGGCGAAATTATATTTCGCCACATTTTAGTGGCGAAAAATCTATTTTTACTAATGATAATTTTTGCCATTAAAAGTCAATTTTCTTGTAGGGCTCCTTCTCATAGAGAATACTGAAAAAAGAAACAAAAACAAAACTAACACTAAGTTAAAAATGTGAAAATTAAATTAAAGGGAAACCTGAGTTCAGCCATATTATTGATACATACACAAAGACACAAAGACCAAGTTACATAGGAAAAACTACATATAGATCCCTATATTTTGGTGAAATAATCACAAAGACCTCGTTATTTTCAAAAATGATCATCAGACTCCTTTTGAAACACACAAATTCTCTCTTTTTACAAACTTTGGAGTCTCGAATGTCCCAAAAAGGAGTCTGTGTGATCGAATTTGAAAAGAAAGAGGTCTGTTTGAGTTCAGCCTTATTATTGACACACAAAAACAAAGACACAGAGAGAGACTAATTTACATAAGGAAAAAGACATACAAACCCTTATAGTTTGACGAAATGATCACAAAGACCCCCTTATTTTCAAAAAAGATTACACAGATCCTATCTTCTTTACATATATATATATATTTATTATAAGCTGATGAAAAACCCTAGCTAGCAATTTGCAGGATGAGGAAGCTTGCACTTGTCAGGGAGCTGCATGGCAAGTTTAGGATCGATTCCAAGGAAGGCAAGATCTTAGAGTTTTTAAATCCGCAAGGCATTTCAAGTCAGCATGTGAGAGGGCCGAGCAGCAAGCAGCCGTCGGCAAGTTGGATTTGGAGCGTAACTGAAGGCTTGCAGGCCATTAAACCAGCACTTGTCATGTTGCATATTATTGTCTGTGCATTTGTGCTGCTGGCAGCAACAGTAACCCACCACCAGTACTATCACACCCAAAACTAACAATGGCTTTTTCAAACTCAGGCTCAAGATTCCCATTTCTTGTATTAATTGGAGACTCCTTATAACTCCTTGCTCTCTCAATAAGCTAACATATGTATATATAGAGAGATTAGAGAGAGCGATGCATGGGGCCAGTAACGGGACAGTACTATAGGACGAGTAGGGACAGTTATTCCGTTCAATTCGAAAATTTATTATGTGATATTTTGATTGAGTTCAATCATTCATCTTAACCGATATGTGATATTTTCTTCAACATTCCCTTTCAAGTGTCGGCTGATCTTTTAACTATTTTGTGTCACGTGAGTAGGTAGGACAAACCTACTCGTGCATGAATATGGCTTTTATACCATATTGAAATTCATGTCTAACTGAGCTTAAAAAATAACTTAAGAATCGAGGATTATCTATATTTTGAGTTTATTTATTTATCTCAAGATGAAATAAATTCTTTTTTTATTTTACCCTTCTAAAATGAATCATATATGTTTATTAATTTTTGCGAAAACTAAATTTTATTCCCACAAAATCAATATTCTAACTACGCAACGGGACGGACGGAATTGTTGCGGCCCGTGAATGAACAGAAGAAGTTTCCACTCACACTCCCACTACCACACTGTGCTGTCACGGGGTTCAGATAATTTTTCTTTATTAGGGCATCTTTTGTCAGGATATAAATGGCTTTGCCTCAACCATCAATTGTAATTTGTAATTATACTACTTTTAGGGTCCTACTGAAACAGCATGATCTTTGTAAGTAACATTAACTTATATATTAATGATGTTAATAATAATGCAACATAAATGTAACATGCCCACGTTTCAAAGTTTGCACAGGACTTCTAGTAAGTCCATGACTCCTCACATGGTCTCACTTTTTTGTTTTTTGAAATGGTTGGAAATCCCAACTTCAAATCATTCATTCTGAGTTTAAATGGAATAGATAAAATTCATGGCTGTCTCGGATTCTTGTAAGAAACGCACTCTCTGGATTCGAACCCAATACCTCAAGGTGAGATCCTGATTCCTGGTTGTCCCAGACTCTTGTAAAAACACACTCTCTGGATTCGAACCCAATACTTCAAGGTGAGATCATGAACCCTACACCACCAAACCACCCCTTGAGGATGAGTGATTTGGACACTTTAAACGGTTTTAGCCACCTGCATTCCCCACGTTTAGATTAATTATGTATTCTCTTGGCCTGATAAGATTTTGGATGTCAATTTAGTTGGGATGTAAAATTTTGTTCGGTTCTTTCTCCGTCGTTGAGGGACTTTAAAAAAAAAAGATTAGTTATGTATTTTACATCTTTAGATGAATGGAATGTGCTTCTTGAGTTTGTGCTTGCAGACTCATTCTAAGCAGTGTATTTAATGATATAATATTAAATGTATATCCAAATGACACACTCTATGCATAAAAAATTAATTTTTTCTGACTTTTTATTTTTTTAATTTTTTTTTTTAAGTTTTGGATATGGATTTACACCTATTAGTGTTTTTAATGATAATATGATCTTTTAAATGTCTAAAAATAAAAAAATAAAAAGTTTTTTTTTTTTAAATCATTGAAAATCTCACCATCAAATCATCTATTTCAAGCTTAAGCGGAATAAGTAAAATCTCTGGTTGTCACAGACTCTTACAAAAAACGCATTTCCTGGACCCGAACCTAAAATCTCAATGTAAGATCATAAATTTTACACCACCACACTACGCTCTTTGAGGATAAAAATATAAAAAGTTATTACGATGATATTGTCCGTTTTAATAATGAAAAATGCTAGTCTGTCCGAATGACATGCCTCGGAATAGATAGATTAATATTTTATTATAGATATAATGAAATGTTAGTGTTCGGATATATCCTTGACAGCTGTTTAATTTTATGAATGAAAAAGTTAGAATAATAGTTGTTTGTCGGCCGCGAGTGGCAGCGTTTGTGATTCTGAGGAAAACAAATGGCCTCTAGCATAGGGAAAGGCATGATATATATTTTTTTTTAAATCGTTGAAAATCTCATTATTAAATTATCTTATTCGGATATATTTTTTGAATTCGAACCCAAAATTTTAAGGTGGATCCCAAATCCTATACCACCAAACCACATTCCTCGGAGACGCATAAAGATACATATAACATGCATTCCTCTTTATTTGCCCACTTTATCAACCAAGTGTCAATCATTATTTTTAGTTTCTTGAATAGTGAATGTGTCCACACTTTAATCATATAAGATTAGTTTATAAGATTATGATTTAATATTGAGTTGATTTTATGTTAAATATTAAATAAATTATCATAATTTATCTAATATAAATTCTACGTAATTTTCAAGATCCAATAATCAGTACAAACTCAATTCAATTATAAATCTTAATTCTAGTTTGTAAACTCCTCTAGAGGTCCTAAAACCACTCTCCTCTAGATGCAATAAAAACATATCCACAAATTGTTAGAAGTAAATATTATACATCGACTAAAGTTGTGTTTGGTATTGTGATTTGGCATGTGGTGAGATGATAAAAATATATTTTTGTCAAAATATAATTTTTGAATGGTTGATTAATGATTAAAAAATTGTGATTATTAATCGTGATTTATTTTAAAATTTTGAGTTTTATAAAAATCAAATTTTTTAATTTTTACCTACTATCAAAATATTAAAAAAGTGTACCGTAATTGTTTTTTTAGCATAAAACCATTTATAAAACTACCGTTTGTTCACCATATATTTTTTAAAAATTGAGTTTTATAAAAACCAAATTTTTTAATTTTTACCAACTATCAAAATATTAAAAAAAGCGTACCGTAATTGTTTTTTTTAGTATAAAACCATTTATAAAACTACCGTTTGTTCACCATATATTTTTTTTAATCGCAACATCAAACAAAATTTAAGAATTGATTTTGGTTTATGCATATAAATTTAAGATAATCCTAACTCTTAAGTTAGCTTTTGGATTAAATTAGATCGGTGAATTTCTATATTGTAACATAGTCAAACTCACCCATGAGTAGACCCACATTATCTTACCGCGAACAGTAAAAAGGACCAGCCTACACATGATAGATTGTCGAGAAAAATATCTCATATCCGCTAAAATTGATCAATGAATATAAACTGAAGGAACTCTCTTAGTTTACTTTACACACCAATACAAATATTTAACTATGATTTGAATTGTGTTTCCATTCATTTCTATTTCGCATGAATTGTTGAATTGTAGGAATCATCAAAGCAAAATTCTACAAGAGATGATTATTAATGTAACAATTTATTGAAGGAAAAAAAAAAAGATGTTAGTGCAATAGAGTAACACTCATAGCTACATCTGAGTGATTAATTAAAACAAAAAAACAAAAAACATTCATGTGTTCTTCTTGTCCTCCCCACTCAAAAACTCTTGATAGAACGGAACGGCCGGACGGAAATTTATTAGTTTTAGTCCCTCTCGATCCCAGGATTTTAATGTGAGATCTTGAACCTTACATTACTAAATCATATCCCTTTGGGACGTGTAAATTTAGTTGGGATGTAAGATTTTGTTCCGGTCTCTCTCCGTTGTTGATGGATTTTCAAAAAAACAAGATTAGTTATGTATTTTACGTCTTTATATGAATGGAATGTGCTTCTTGAGTTAGTGTTTGTAGACTCATTCTAAGCAGTGTATTTAAAGATATAATATTAAATGTATATCAAAATTTAATTTTTTTTCTGACTTTTTATTTTTTTAATTTTTTTTTTTATGGTTTGGATTTGGATTTACACCTATTAATGTTTTAATGATGTTAATGGTGTTTTTAGGTACTATGACATTTAAAGCAGCATGATGAGGATAGGAGGGTAATTCCTTGTTTGGGTGAGATCATCAAAGTCAACCCGACTACTCTGCAATAAAAGAACAAGCACCTTACGTTTCCAAACCGACCACAACATATATAGACCAACCTCATGAAGACCGGTAACCGATCACTTTTTGTTCAGATAAACCGATCACTATCAAGTCGACAACAGCAATCTCGGTTCAAAAGACTACCATGACCGACCTCATTAAGACCGACCAGATATCAAGATGTGCCCCAGAAGATGACACCCTATTCTTGCGGATAAGATAAGCAAGTTATCCTATGTTCGCGAGGAAAAGTAATGAGTCAGAATCCAAAAAAGAATAAAGAAAAGTGAAAGCAATATTAGACTAGGAATCCTTACAATAGGAGAACACTGATTCGACCAGGAATTCTTATACGAATAGGAGTCTGATTTCTGTACTATTATAAATAGGAGGGCAGAGAATGTGTAAGGAGATCAGAATCATCAAGCTCTGACTTGTAAACACAAAAAAGATCTGAGAAGTGTATTTGAGTAATAAAAGTGTCATCCTGTTTTTGTCCGTGGACGTAGGTCGGATCCAAATCCATCGAACCACGTTAAATATCTTTGTCGATTGGTGTGTTTATCTGTCTCTCGCTAAATTTGCTTTTGGTCCCCCATAACCAAACAAATTCACTATTGAAGGAGGATTACCTCGGAAGTGATATTCCTATATTACCCTGAGACCAAAATCCACCGTCAACAGTTGGCGCCGTCTGTGGGGAATTCGAACAAAAAGCAACTCGCGTAGTGAGACGATGGCAGAAGGCGGAAACCACCAATCATCAGGGAGCTCGGCTGCAGATTGGATGGAGAAGATCGAGGAGAACCTAAGGAAAGAAATGGAGGAAAACCAAACTCTGCTAAAGACCATAGTAGACCGGTGGAAAAGGTAGAAGGAGTGCACAACGGAAAATTCGAGACGGGACTAGCCGACAAAGGAACGAAATAGCAGAAGGAAAAAGAATTGCCGATACAAGTGAGGATGACAGACCCCGGAGGAGGGGTCCCTACAGGGTAAGATCTGTGGTGGTGCAGAAAGATTCTCAGACCCGAGGACATGTGGGAGGGAGGAAGAGGATGACAAATCATCACCAGACTCCTCCTATGATGGCCCTCACAACACCCGGAGAAGAGGGAAAGAATATGACGAAAAAGTGCGGGAAGATACCGAGCCCGAGAAGAGCACCACTCCCAAGATAACAGAAAGAAAGGAAACCGCATGAGGTGGCATGGAACCAAAGACAGCAGCATGAAATCTTGGTTACGGGAGGGTGGCCAAATGGGGAGTATGCCTCAATACAGACAGAGGGGATGCCCAGGACGGCAAAGACGAGTCCCCCCTCACAGAAGAAATAAAGTCACAGAGAAATTCCCAAAAGATTCAGCATGCCAAATATGGCGCCATACAAAGGCCATACCGATCCCAAAACCCACATCGAAGGTTTCGTCCTACTAATGGAGGTACAAGGGGTAACAGGGGACGCCATTTGCAAAGTGTTCCCTTAACTCTAGCCGGACCGGCCATCCTATGGTATATAAGCCTAGCCCCAAGAAGAAGCGTCAGCAGCTTCACACAACTCAGAAAGTCATTCATACGGCACTTCAAGGGGCTTGTGTCCCCAGAAAGACAATTGGAGAACTAAGACTTATGAAACAATGAGACGATGAACCTTTGAAAATATTTATTGAAAGATACCACAATATGGTACTCGAAGTCGGAGGGTACGAATCCCCCGAGGCCCTGGAAGCTTGAAAGGAGCCTTGAAAATCGGGAGGCTATGGACCCACCTAAGGATCCAAGACACCCCGGACTACGCAACCGCCCTGGAGGTGGCCCGAAAGTTCGTTCTGTTAGAAAACGAAGAGAAGAGAAGATATCCCGAAAAGGGAACACCATCAGAGAAATGACCACAAGAGAGGGCGCCCCCCGCCGCGTAGAAAGAGAATCCAGAAGACCACCCCTAAAAAACAAGGAGTTCAAACCACTGCACCGAGACAACCAAAGAGAGAAGGGCGCCGACCCAAGTAAACCATGTGGTCGAGGAAGATGCATACATTCCCTAAAGAAACCACTGGGACAAATTGTCATGGAGATTCAGGGGAAATGCCTCTTTAGTAGAACCCGACCAAAGAAGATTTCCCCCGGACAAGAGGAACCAAAAGGCTTACTGCATACATCACATCTCCAGAGGACATGCAACGGACGGGGTGCAAAGATCTGCGGGAACAGATGGAAGACCTAACATGAAACGGATATCTGAACAAATACATTGACCATGAAGTTATGACGACCAGACAAAGAGCACGTGGCCGCCAAATCAATATCATCGCAGGAGGGGAGAACACTGGCCGGAAACTCTAACCGATCAAGGAAAGACTACAGCAGAACCCGAGGACCGGACGTCCTAGAATAGAGCAGGTCACAGGGGCTCCAGGGAAGCCGGTCGGTACCGATAATGTTTACCGATGAGGATACCCGAGGAGTAAGTTTCCCTCATGACGATGCGTTGATAATCAATCAGTAAGTAATCAGCGAGTCGGAAGTAGTAGACAGAATCCTAGTGGACACCGGAAGCGCAGTTGACATAATTTCCAGAGAAGCACTAGACGACCTAGGAGTGGAGTATGCAACCCTGACCAACGATAGCACTCCCCTATACGGTTTCGGAGGATCATCCGTCATCCCACTGGGAAGGATACAGTTGGCAATGACTGTCGGGACATATCCCCGGACCCAGACAATCATGACAGACTTCACTGTAGTAGACTGCATGAGCAGTTACCAGGCCATCGTCGGGCGACCTTTTATGATGAAAACAAAGTCGCGATGTCCTGCTACCACCTAAAACTGAAATTCCCCACCCGATAGGGGATCGGAATCGTATGCGGAAGCCAAAAATAGCTCGCAGCTGCTTCGCAACTCTCTCACGAGAGACTCTCTGCATCAAAGAGGATACCCGAAAATGACAAAGAAACCTGAAAGAAGAAGAAGACAGAAGCCCTGGACCTCGGCCAAACAAAAATGCCCGACTCACTGCAGCTGAAGAGACAGAAGAAATAGAACTTTACGGGCCAGGGAAAAATATAAAGATAGGGGGAGGCCTGAGCAAGTCTCTGCAACAGGATCTGCTAGAATTCCTGAAAGAATACCCGGACGTTTTTGCCTGGGGATACAATGACATGTCTGGGATCGACCCAAGATTCATCAATCACCGCCTAGCCTTAGACCCGTCACACAAACCGGTCAGGCAAAAGAGAAGGAACTTCAATCAAGAAAGGAGTAAAGCAATAGCAGCCGAGGTCGAGAAGTTACTAAAGGCAGGTCTCATCAGGGAGGCAAGGTACCCAGATTGGGTATCATCAAACGTAGTGTGGTCAGAAAAAAACAATGGCAAGTGGCGAATGTGTGTCGATTTCACCGACCTAAACAAGGCGTGCCCAAAGGACAGCTTCCCTTTGCCGAACATAGACCAGCTAGTGGACGCCACAGCTTGTCAGGGATTACTGAGCATTATGGATGCATTTCCGGATATAACCAAGTCAAAATGTGCCCTGCAGACGAAGAGAATACCACTTTCGTTATCTGATCAAGGACTTTACTGCTACAGAGTAATGCCCTTCGGACTGAAAAATGCTGGGGCAACCTTCCAAAGGTTGGTAAACAAAGTTTTAAACCTCTCATCAGCACGACAATGCTAGTTTACGTCGATGACATGATAACGATGTCGAAAGAACCAAGCTATCACATGACCGACCTAAAAAAGACCTTCGAGCTATTAAGGAAACACAACCTGAAACTCAATACAGAAAAATATACCTTCGGGGTATCTCAGGAAAGTTTTTAGGTTACATGGTGAGTGCCCGAGGTATCGAAGCAAACCACGGAAGATCCAGGCAATACTGGGACTACAATCCCCAAAAACAGTGAAAGAAGTACAGAGCCTGATCGGTAGAGTGGCCGCGCTCAATCGGTTCATATCACGAGCAACTGACAAATGCCACCCTTTCTTCAAAATAATCCAAAAAGCAAAGAAGGATATCGACTGGACACCAGAGTGCGAGGAAGCCTTCCAGCAGCTGAAGCAGTATCTAGTGCAACCCCCACTCCTGGCAAAACCACTCCCAGGGGAAACATTATACTTATACCTGGCTGTTTCAGAGCGAGCAGTAAGTTCGGTACTGATACAAGAGACCGAAAAAGTCCAGAAACCTGTTTACTACATCAGCAAAGCCCTCCTAGACGCCGAGACCCGATATCTAGTACATGAACTAGTCGCCATTTCACTGATCACGGCAGCTCGGAAATTGCGGCCTTACTTCCAGGCCCATCCTATCAGGGTCTACACTGATCACCCCCTAAAACAAATTCTGCAGCGGCCAGAAGTTTCCGGCAGATTAGTAAAATGGTCAGTAGAGCTAAGTGAACACGACATCTCCTACCTCCCGAGAGCAGCAGTGAAAGGACAATCCTTGGCAGATTTTGTCGCCGAGTTTACCGAACCCCAGGTCCTGACAATAGAAGAAGACAAATGGGAGATGTCTGTAGACGGTTCCGCCAACACACAAGGCAATGGCGCATGAGTCATCCTGAAAAACAACAGAGGAGAAGAAATCTCGCTCGCCCTGAAATTCGCTTTCATAGCGACCAATAATGAAGCAGAATATGAAGCAATACTGGGCGGTTAAGACTATGCACGGTACTGGGGATCCGAGATGGTAGTAAGTAAGAAGTGACTCACAGTTAGCCGTTCAGCAGCTAAAGGGAACCTTCCAAGCCAAAGAGCCTAGCATGATGACCTATCTGACCGAAGTGAGAAAGTTGACTGGGAAAATGAGGGATGTACGCTTCGAACAAATCTCCGAGAAGACAATTGTGAAGTAGACTCCCTGGCACGGCTCGCCTCCTCAATAAAGGCCGAGCACCCCAGAATAATCCCTTTAATTTACATCCGAGAAAGGAGCGTAGGGGAATCTGAAGTAGAAGTTCTAGATAGAGAAAGCAAAACATCATGGATACAACCCATCAAAAAATATCTGGAATCAGGAGAAACACCAGGAGACAAAACGGAGGCCAGGAAGTTAAGATACAAAAGCACCAGATTCTCCCTAATCAACGGGGTACTTTACCGAAGGGGTTACTCAGTCCCCCTCTTAAGATGTCTAGCAGAAGAAGAAGCAAATTATGTGCTCAGTGAGATACATACAGGCATCTGCGGAAGCCACGCCGGGGGTCGCTCAATTGCTTTCAAAGCCCTAAGACAAGGCTTTTACTGGCCGACCATGCACCAGGACGGCATAGAAGTGGCCCGCAAGTGCGAAGGATGTCAGAAAAACGCAAATCTCCACCACCAACCAGCAGAACAGTTAACTACACTGTTCAGTCCCTGGTCGTTCGCCCAGTGGGGACTAGACATCATTGGGCCAATGCCACGAGGGAAAGGACAGGCAAAATACGCCATCGTGGCCATAGACTATTTCACCAAATGGGTGGAAGCAGAGCCATTATCCACCATAACGGAGAAAAAAGCCACTGAATTCTTGAAGAAAAATATCGTTTACCGATTCGGAATTCCCCGAGCCATCATCACTGACAACGGGAAACAGTTTGATAGCAAAGGCTTCAGAAAACTCTGCGAGGACCTCCAGATCGCCCTAAGGTTCGCCACACCAGCTCATCCCAAGTCAAACGGACAGGTCGAGGCGACGAACAAAACCATCAAGGCTAACCTGAAAGCTCGGCTCGGATCCAGCAAAGGCCTATGGGTTGAAGAATTACCAGAAGTACTATGGGCACACCGGACAACCTATAAAGACTCCACCGGAGAAACCCCGTTCTCCTTAGCATACGGATATGAAGCTGTCATCCCAGCAGAAATCGGGGTAACCTCCCACAGGGTCCAGCACTATGAAAGCAAACAGAATGAAGGACTTATCAGAAACCACCTCGACCTAATCGAAGAAAAGAAAGAAAGATCAGCAAAAAAAAAAACAGCAATCTACCAACAAAGGATGGCCCGCTTCTACAATAAAATGATTCGGGCACGCGCCTTCATCCCGGGCGACCTAGTGCTAAGAAGGGTCACCCTAAATACCCGAAGGCCAGAGGAGGGCTCGCTAGGCGCCAAATGGGAGGGGCCCTACAAGGTGGTAAAAATAGTAAGGCCAGGAGTATACATCCTAGAACATCTGGACGGCACAAGACTAAAAAAGTCGTGGAACGCCGAGATGCTGAAAAAATACTTCCAGTAAACTCTCCCTTCCTCCTTCTCGTTTGCAGCAAACACATAAGGGACAGAAATTCGAGTACAGAGCCTCTCTCAAAATGACTCACAAAGAGTTGTAAGAAGGGCAGTATGTCCCCGAGTATAAATAAAAAACTTTCTTTTTTTTCACCCGCTCTTCTAAAAAATAAACTTTGCAAAACCATATTCAAAAACTCCGGGGACATACTCAATACAACGGTCCAAAGCCAAAAAGCACAAAATTCGCAACTATCTGATCACGACTACCACCATAAAGAAAGCATAAAGTCACACCAGAATCATTTCAAACTCCATACAAGCATTAAAAAGCAAGGACGAAGGTAAATCAGAGGATAGATCCGTGAGAAGCAAAGCACAGGAGGGATGATGCCCCCGTGGCGATTGTGTTTACTCCAGTATTACCGAACATAAGGAGGAATATGCCATTAATGTTTCAATCGGCTCGGGGCTGGATTACGTTCCGCCGAGGCCTCTTCATTATTCAGCTCGGGGTCGGGTTACGTCCCACCGAGTCACGTTTATCGGCCTGGGGACGGAACATTCCCCCAGCACCAAGTATCTCTCTTGGCTCGGGGTCCTCAGGAGCATGGTCGATGTAATGGATCCGTGGGAAAGCATAGCACGGGGGGTGATGACACCCCCGTGACGATTGCTAGCTCCAGTGATGCCGGACCTAAGGAGGAATATACCATTAGTATCCCGGACACTCTTAGATCCATTCATCATTTTGGATCCGAGAGAGGCGCAGCACGGGGATGCGTTGTGCCCCAGTAGCGTGTGCTTGCTCCAGCGTGGTAAGGAGGAGCCCTCATACAAATACACAGGCTCCACAGTGACCCGACGTGTAGAGGATGTGCCCTCACCATTCAAACGCTCTACTGATCCAAATCCTGGTTCGCCGGGACACTGAATTGAAAGATTCAGAATTGTGTTTTGGAGACCTCGGACAGGACGCTGTCTTGAGGCATCCATGTTGTTTTTTATACTTGCAAAAACATTTTTGGGGCAAGTGCTAAGTCACTCCCACCTTTTAAATCTTATTTTTCCAAAATTTGTTTTTGTTTTTCGCCGGACCGGCAAGGGGACGCCCATGCCGGATTTGGTAGGGCTTCAAAAGGTTGATTCACTTCCCTTAAGTCCCGAAAATTACCCTTCTCGGGGCTGGATTTCGTTCCCCCGAGACCATTAGACTGATCGTCTCGGGGCTGGATTAGTACCGCCGAGGCCAATTGGCCAATCAGCTCGGGAACGGGTTACGTCCCACCGAGTCGGTTTTCTTTGGACTGGGGAGGTAACATTCCCCCATAGCCAAGTATTTTCCTCAACTCGGGGTCGGGTTACGTCCCACCGAGTCGGTTTTCTTTGGACTGGGGAGGTAACATTCCCCCAGAGCCAAGTGTTTTCCTCAACTCGGGGTCGGGTTACGTCCCACCGAGTCGGTCTTCTTTGGACTGGGGAGGTAACATTCCCTCAGAGCCTAGTATCTCCCTCAGCTCAGGATCGGATTACATCCCTCCAGCTCATGTTGTCCCCCACGGAGGGGTCTCAAGTGGTCGGATAACAGGAAAACAAAAAAAAAAAAGAGATAAGAAAAAACACATAAAGATATATATATATAACAAGATACAGCGTATAATGTTGTTACAAAAAGTTAAGTATACACAGGGCCCCGTCCGGGTTACCCTTTCTCAATCAACCCGAACAAGGGCGAGACATTCTTCCTCGGCTGGATCAGACGTCAGTTGGGTAGGCTCGGCCTCGGAAGGGGGAACAACTGCTTCAACCACATCAACCTGGGAAACCCCTACTTCAGGGACAAGAGCAGGAACCTCAGGGCGGACTTCTTGGGGAACATGAGGGACCGGAGCAACCGAAATTGGGTTAGGATCCATCACCTCATCGGAAGAAGGGGGGAGCCATTTCTGAAACTCCTCCTCGGAGATCTCCCCCTTGCAAAAACTGATGGCCGCCGAGTATAGGATCCATGTTCAGACCTAGCAGTACCATCGGTATTAGTTCAGCACAATCGCCAACCCCTTCAAGGCGGATAGCATCCTTCTCGGCCTCAAGATCGCCTCTTTCCTCTCAGATCATCCCGAGCCCGTGCCATTTGTTCATCATTGGCCTTCAGTTTGGCCTCAACACTTGATACCTTCGCTTTCAAAATGCCAATCTCAGATTGGGCGGCCTTCAAATCCTCCCTAGCAGAATCGACAAGTTTTCGCTCCAACGCGGTAGCAGCCTTAAGAGCCTTGTTTGTTTTAAATGTCTCAATTGCAGTCGACTCTTGATTCTTTATCACCTCCTCTCGTTCGGCCAGTTTAGCCTCCACTTTTGTAAGACGATTCTGAAGTCTCTAGGCCTGACCACCCTCAGACAATAGACTCAAGAGGAGGTCCTTATTTTTAGCCATAAGGTAAGTAGCCTGCACAAAACGAAGAAGTCAAGATATGAGATAAAGAAAACCGAGACTCGAAATCAGAAGGGAGAAGAGTAAACTACATTTGCCATTTGGGAGCTCATCTCGGTCACCAAAGCCTCAGGAGAGATGTCTTCATATCTCGAAACCTCCCCGGAGGAATCACCTCGGCCAGTTCATTAAAGGCCGGCACTAAATGGGAAGTAGCCTCCCGGATGTCTTCCCCCAAATCATCCACACCGAGGATCACAGAACCTTTTCGTTTCTTGGAAGAGCCCCCAGATGATTTTTTCCCCCGATAGGCATCTTTCTTCTTGCCCTGGACGGGCTCCTCCTCCGCCTCTTAAACCAACTCAGTCTCCTATGTCCCGAACTGACGCCTCCTTTTCCTAAAAGGCTTCGGCGGACTGACCAACCAAGCAGATCCTGATGACTGAGTACCAGAAGGAGAAGATAGACCCCGAGCAGCCGGCTGAACCTTCCCCTGAGACACCCCCCCCGCCTCAACAGATTCAGGATGTGCCCGGGAGGTTTCAGTTTCAACGTGACCGGCCTTCTTCATGGTACCAGCCAACCTCTCGAGATAATTCGGCCTCTTTGACATGCCTGCAAAAAAAAAAAAAAATGCATCATTAACTAACTCCCTCCAGTGGAATGCGGCTAGAAGATCAGTATAAACCTACCTATCCGACTAGGGACCACCGGAGGGACGGTCCGAATAAGGCCCGACTCAACAAGAGCTGCATCATTAACCAACTCCCTCCAGTGGGCGGCATACCGCCGAGCCCAGAATACCCGCTTCCGGACCTGGTGGGAAACCTTGGGAGCATCCCTCCAACAGGCTAGGAAGAATAAAAAAAGAGGGGTAAGAATTCAAACAAAGAAAAGCTAAGGGAAGAAAAGATAAGGTCAAATCTCCTAACCTCCCGCTCTAAAGATATATGGTACCAAGATCTCCCCATCATCCGACCTCAGGGTCCGTCCCCAATCTCCAGTGGCCCAAAACCAGAGGTCTTTGAAATTCTTATTAGAATCATGGAGCTTTTGGACGACGTTTGACGAACTGTCATAAGCAGAGAGATAGTACCAACCATGGTGGGTTTTTGGGTTAGCCTTCAACCGATACAACCTCTTCACCTCTTCAAAAGAAGGTTCGCCAAGACCCGCCCGATGCCAAGCTACATACGACCCGGCCAAAATCCTCCAACTGTTTAGACTTAGCTGACAATGGGCGATCTCCATCTCGGCCAACATCCAGGCGAAATAAGGTTGAATCGGCAGCCGTAGTCCACACTCAAAGAAAGCAGGAAGAAGTGCCACCGAGCCCTCATCAGGTTGACTAGCATGATCCATCGGGCCGGGAACTTCGAGGGCAATATCTATAGGGATATCGTATCGTTGCCGCAACAGCGCCAGATCGTCCTCAGTTATCTTGGAAGGCTGATTCATGTCCAGAGCCGAGCTACCAAGATCACCAGGCTCTGGATCCCTTCGAGGGACCATCTGGTGATAAGTATCTTGTTCAACCTCGGAAGGTAGGGGTAGGGGTAGTATCGAGGTCTTCCACACTGGGCGCCCCCGAACCCGAGGAAAGCTCTTCAGCAGGGGGAGTGGATGGTTTAACAGGGTTTTTAGGGGAAGAACTGTTGTCAGACATCCCTGACATCCGAAAAATAGAAAAGGAATGGGAAAATCAGTCTATAAAACTACTCAGAGCCACCGTCTCAACTAGGCAGGTGGGTTCTAAGTGCCCTAAGCAAAAAACCAACAAGCTATAAATATTTCCCTAGCAACATTCAGAAAACAGATTCACAGCACACAACAACGAAGAGGTCGTTCAGAAGACTTACTTGTTCTTTTCGGAAAAGTTAAAAGTTGTACAGTCCGGTTTTGCCCGTCCCTTATGTTCACAGGTCACGGCAGAGAGAGAGAGAGAAATCAACGGTTGAAAGGAACTCCAAAAGCACCGAGATCGAACGGGTCACGTTTGAAGCAGAGTTTACAGGTAGGAAGGAAAATTGCCAAAAGGACTGCACAGTGAAAAACCTCGTCCTCTTATAGTCATGATCAGGACGCTCGTAGCCGTTGGATCAAAATAAGAAACTCGGATGAACGCCAAATGTCAACCGCAAAAGAGGTCTGCCAAAATTAAACATACGGTTGAGATCAGCACGCTGTGAAGATGCTTCTACACGGTCGATTCGCTTCCTTTTTTGGCGGGAACCCAACGGATGTTTGACAAGTGTCAAAACTAGAAGAAACCTTAAAAATGATTTGATGGCATTTATTTAAACAGACATGACTGTTGTGCGTCTCTAGAAAAGGCGTTTGAAAAGAGGCAACAGAACACTTTAGATTCGGGTCGACCTCCAACAGAATGAATCGGCACACCATCTTTATATAGTTCCCGGTACCAACTCATACACTCGTTGGAACCGAGAACTAGGGGACAGATGTTGATGGTGTTTTTAGGTACTATGACATTTAAAGCAGCATGACGAGGATATGAGGGTAATTCCTTGTTTGGGTGAGATCATCAAAGTCAACCCGACTACTCTGCAATAAAAGAACAAGCACCTTACGTTTGCAAACGACCACAACATATATAGACCAACCTCATGAAGACCGGTAAACGATCACTTTTTGTTCAGATAAACCGATCACTATCAGGTCGACAGCAGCAATCTCGGTTCAAAAGACTACCATGACCGACCTCATTAAGACCGACCAGATATCAAGACGTGCCCAGAAGATGACACCCTATTCTTGCGGATAAGATAAGTAAGCAAGTTATCCTATGTTCGCGAGGAAAAGTAATGAGTCAGAATCCAAAAAGGAATAAAGAAAAGTGAAAGCAATATTAGACTATGAATCCTTACAATAGGAGAACACTGATTCGACCAGGAATTCTTATACGAATAAGAGTCTGATTTCTGTACTATTATAAATAGGAGGGCAGAGAATGTGTAAGGAGATCAGAATCATCAAGCTCTGACTTGTAAACACAAAAAAGATCTGAGAAGTGTATTTGAGTAATAAAAGTGCCATCCTGTTTTTGTCTGTGGACGTAGGTCGGATCCAAATCCACCGAACCACGTTAAATCTCTTTGTCGATTGGTGTGTGTGTTTATCTGTCTCTCGCTAAATTTTCTTTTGGTCCCCCATAACCAAACAAATTCACTATTGAAGGAGGATTACCTCGGAAGTGATATTCCTATATTACCCTGAGACCAAAATCCACCGTCAACAAATGATAATATGATCTTTTTCATGTCTAAAAATAAAAAGTTTATGATGATATTGTCAATTTTAATAATGAAAAATGCTAGTTTGTCAGAAGGATATGCCTCCGAACATATAGATTAACATTTTATTATAGATATAACGAAATATTAGTTGATCTGTTCGGACAAATCCTTGACAGCTGTTTAATTTTATGAATGAAAAATTCGAATAATAGTTGTTTGTCGGCCGAGAGTGGCAGCATTTGTGATTCAGAGGAAAACAAATGGCCTCTCGCACAGGGAAAGGCAGGACATATACATTTTTTTTTTAAATCGTTAGAAATTTTACACTCAAATTATCTCTTCCAGACTTAAACGGAGTACATAAAACCTCCAACTGTCTCAGATTCTTATAAAAAATGCACTCATTGAATTCGAACCCAAGACCTCAAGATGAGATTTGGAGCCCTACAACACCAAACCACACCCATATTCCTCTTTATTTGCCCACTTTATCTACTAAGTGTCAATCATTATTTTTAGTTTCTTGAATAGTGAATGTGTCCACACTTTAATCATATAAGATTAGTTTATAAGATTATGATTTAATATTGAGTTGAGTTTATGTTAAATATTGAATAAATTATCATAATTTATCTAATATAAATTATGTTGGGGCAGTTGTGGAACCCCTAGGGTCGGATCGGTGCCCCTGTCAGCGGAAATGGGTCTAGCCCATGGATATAAATTATGGGTGTGATTTTAAATTATTTAATAAAATATTATATTCCATTACGAATGTATAGGAAAAAACCGGGACTGAATCGGAGTCCGGAAGCTCTAGAACGAGAGAAAACAAAATCAGCGCGCGCACTGTAGAGCAATTATGGTCTATTACTTTAATAGTTTCCGGTCTTTCCTAAATACTTCAAAAACACCCAAATTAATTTTTAATTTCAAAATTAACATTAACACATGTTACAGAATGAAAATCAAGTTTATTAAAAATATCAAATATTTTTACAAAACCATAAATTTATTCTAAATACGCATTTGCGTAAATTTTGAATCCATTACTCAAACCAAATTAGAATCCCAATCAGAAATGTCACGTGAAAAATTCTAGGTCACCCAAAGGTGGTCAAGTGATTCTAGAATGGTAGCCATAGCTCTAAGCTTTAATCTAGAGTTACAGACTCTAATTAATTGTTCCATGTCCAACATGAGCATTTTGACCTAATTACAAACATATTGTGTTTATACTTCCAAAGTATCCTAACACAATTTATTAGTCTCATTTCAACATCAAGTTATGTGATCATGCATCTAATACATAAATAAACATAGCTTAGGAGAAGATCAATCATTACCTAGTAAGCTTGTTGCAAGATCCAATCTACTTCGCATTTGTTGAAATCGTCGGAGAACCTCCAAGGTGTGCAAGCTCGACTTCAAGATCCAATCTCGATTTCCAACGCAAGCAAACTTCACTTCAAGATCTAATCTTTATTTCTCCTTAATGAAATATTTTAGAGACCTCACAAGCTTCTCTAAACACTTCTCTAACTTATGCTAATTTCTCTAAGAATTTGCTTGTATTTTTTACTTGTAATTAAAACCTTCCTAAAATTGTTATTTATAGCAAAACTTAGGCAATTTTTAATTAATAAAAGTTGTAATCAACTTTAAAGTGGGCTTAATCTAATTTTTCCAAATATGTATAATTAGGTGTGACTAATCTCCATTGTTTCAAAAAAAAATTAATCAAATTAAATCAAGCCAAAATCACATATTATTACATACTTACAATTACCATAATATCCTCAAATGGTAGATATAATTATGATTTTACAATTAAGCCATTGTGTAATTATTGAATTAATCAAATTAATTCAATTAGGTCAAAGTAAATAATCAATGTTATTCAATAACACTTAATTATCTTAGTTGATAATTATATTATCAAATATTATCTTTTATCAAAAATAATCGGTTACCCAAGTGCTCAACGAGTACACTTATATTGAGACTCTCTAAGTTCAGACATGTTCGTCATATAAGCCTAGCTAATATGTACGCAATTCAGCCACCTCCGAATTCGCGAAGAACACGAACAACCTTTCTAAATTATACAAGTCGAGGTTATCACATATGTTTAACAATCCCTCCGTCGTAGGCTATCCGAGTTGTGCTTAGGAAATATAGAATATACAGTCAAGTTTCCGAGACGCACATCTCATATCGACATGTCCACGATTCTTCATAACTGATGCGATCCACCCTAGGTGATTGACTTTGGCCAAATATTTAAGAATCGTGACTTTACTCACATGGATACCTAAACCCCTTATGGTACACATACGGGCTGACAGATCCTATCTTGCTTCGCACTTGATTGCTGAGTGCATCGGTCCACACCCAACGAACATCTAGAGGCCAGACCATGAAAAGTTTCTGACATACATGACATCTAAGTATGGAGGATCTCACACAAAATCAATGATATCCTATAGTCAAAGGATTACATATGCTACTCGACTCGAACAGATTCCTATTGACGGTGGTGTGTACTTCCAACTATTAGGAATCACCTATGAGTCATTCAGTATTCGCTCCAACGAATACTCACATGTCTATACGAATTTCCAAAACTCATGGTACATCGCGTTAAATCATTGGAACTCCAATTTCAATATACTATATGTGCTAGTCTTCTAGGTTATAGGAATTCGACTGTATTCCAAAACCAACGACTATGAATATTTACTTTAAGAATAGTTTACACCTAGTGTCAAAACTATTCTAAGGTCTATGTCATTCTTAGCATATCTATACTCAATCTAATACGCATAATGACAATATCATTAATGAGGTATGAAATGAAAAATTTAGTTATTTTATTAATAAATAATAAAATATTACAAATCGGATAGGCACTCCAAGCACCAACTCCATCAAATTCTACGTAATTTTCATGATACAATAATCAGTACAAACTCAATTCAATTGTAAATCTTAATTCTGGTTTGTAACTCCTCTAGAGGTCCTAAAACCACCTCTCCTCTAGATG
>SKCR01005361.1:0-34095 GCA_019454045.1 Zanthoxylum bungeanum | reverse complement strand
GGTGAGAAGAGAATACAAGAGAAAGAAGGTGATAAGGCTGGACACGCAGGTCCAATTTAATAAATCGAATTTATTACAACAATTCTTAAAATTGCCCACCCATCTAATATCCATCCGATATACATTATTCATTCAACACAACCAAGTATTCACACATACAAGCATGCTATCAATCAATCTAATCAAATTAATTAATCTGATAATTAAGTGATCATCCAATGTTCAAACAACGATTTGATTTTGATCGAGTCAAACTCGTTTTTGCGAATAAGTACTTAAAGTACGAATTCATTAATTAAATTAAACTACATTATTAAATCTAATTTAACATGTATTTAAAACTAATTCACTATTCAATTCTAAATTGAACATTACACTTTATTTAATAAACCTTTTGCGATTTCAATTCCAAATCTAATCGTAACGCGTCTCAAAGACCGATTAACGTCCAACGTTGATTCAATTAAAGTCCAATGGGCTTTTGATTGATTTCTTAAGGCGTGGACTTTTGGTCAACTCGGGTCAAACCGATAACCAAAGTCCAATCCGGGATTTACCCCTAAGCCCATAAATCAATCTTGGCCCATTAGGCCCAATTGAACTTTAAAGGTTCATTAGTCGCATTGGGCTTTATGGTTAAGGTTTTGGGCCCAATTGGATCCAATCCATTTGGCCTAAACCAAACTTGATAAATCAAGCCCAATAGGCCCAATTACAACAATAGAAGCCCAAATCCAATTCAAGCCCAAATAATTAAATTACACTAATCCAATTACGCAATTTAATTACCTAAAGTGCGTTACATGATTAATCGACTAAAACAATATTTCTAAAACACAATATTACTCCAATTAATCATGCTAAATTCATTATTACATGTCCAACACATAAATTAAAAAATCAAACCCATTTACATGCTTAAAGGTCTCGGCCAAAAGAGGGATTTTATGTCCGATTCGGTTTCGATCCAATCGAACCTACAATCGACATCAAATCACCATCCTAAATGATTTCACACACATCCAATGTCACAAAATCAAAAAATCCAAGACATTAGGGCATATACACCATTCGGCCAACATGTGAATTTTGGGGATTTATGTTCAATTCAAAATCCAATCCAATTCGTCTTAAATTAACATCATCATACATGATTCTAACTCATCAATGAATCAAAATCAAAAATTCCAAGAACTCCAAAAACACAATCTACATTCGGCCAACACAAAAAAATTGGGGATTTTTGATCCAATCATTATTTCATGAAATTGATCCAATCAAACTTCAATTAAACATCATTTAAACATGCTCAATCAAACAATTTAACAAAATCATGCTCAAAATCAATTTACCCAAATTTTAAGCCCTACAAATTTCATGCTTGCAACTATAGCTCATGATGCCATTGTTGAGTTTTTCTAAGGTCCCAAGATCAAATCAAAGCATGAAAACATGAGTGAATACACCAACGGAGGTAGCGAATACTCACATCGATCGGTTGAGTCGATTTGAGACGATTCAAGGCATGAAACTCACTGCCTTGGTGGCGCCACTGCAGCAGTCCACTTCACTGGATTGGGCAGTTTCGGATCTCATTTCGAAGCTCCAAACTCCGTCGGATGGATCCCGGCTCATGGGTGAACCTCCCTACCACCTTCGCAAGACTCGTAAGTGTGCTAGCACTTGAGTTTTTGCCACAAAAACCCACCCTTGCTTCCCTTGGACTCACGGATTTTGGTTCAAAACCAGAAACTTTTTTCAGTTGGGCGTGAGAGTAGAGGAGAGAGAGAATGAGAGAGAAGAGATTTGTGTGTTAAATTAAAATGAAATGCATCAAGTGTATCTTATATACTTGTTGTGAAATTAACTTAATTTCCCTTGCATTTGCATTTCATTTGCCTTTTAAAAGTCAAACCATTAAAAGCCAAACACTATTCACATGTCACTTTAAGTCATGTCAACTTTATGTCAAGTGTCATGTCTTTTCCATCAATCAATCACTCACATCAATCAATCAAATGTCACATCACTCAAAGTGACGCTTGATGTGATGAATGACTTGACGTTAGATTTGACGCTTGATGTGACTTGCGTCGCCGCACTCGAATTCGAAATACGAATGCGCTCGCAATCACACTCGGGCTCGGGTTCGCTAATTCCAAATTAACGATTTTTCCGTCGCGTCGTAATTAAGTGATTACGCCTAGCGAATTCACTATTCACGTCGCTAACGAATTAATTCTAAATTAATTCGTTCGCCCGAATTAAAATCTAATTTTAATTCCGCGTCGAAATCTAATTTCGTTTAATATATCGAATATATTAATTTACCGATTAATTCCAAATTAATCATTATCTCTCTCTCGACGATATTTTATCCTAGATAAAATATCTCCGTAATTAATCCTAGATAATTTTCTCTCTCTTCTATATAATCCCAGATTATTCAAGAGTGCGAGTTGTGCGTCATCGGTGGATTATCGGGAAGCGACCCATGAGATCTCCGGATAAGTTGGCAGTAAATACGGTCGTCGGAATATCCGAATCACGTACGTACCAAGTACTACGTTCTACCGATTTACGAGACAAGGTCGACTCCTAGCAAAGTACCAAGTCTACCCAATTCTCCGGACATATCCAATTAAGAATATTTAGATCTATATCAAGCGTAGTATACTAATGTATTGTGCATATCGGCCCAGTATCGGATAGTCACGTGTTAGGGCTGGGGCTGGATAAGTGTCTGCCCCGTCCGAAACACATATCGGATGTCTGGTAACTAGTCTCTATAATCGGATATTCATGACCTGGTCATAATATCACGATTGGATGCGCATCACTTAAGAGCACTATAATACCGTATCCTGCGTGACATCATCTCCACTATGACTGGAGTGATACTTCCGTCTCGACATCACACCCAATACTCTACGACTCTCTGATAAACCCAGAAGTGGTAGACACAGAACCGGTCAAAGCCCCCAACCACCAAAACCAAAGTTTATCGATTGCCGTAAGTATTAGCGATGCAAGTCTCAGGTTAAGACTATACACACCTACCTTGACTTCGGCCTCCCATAGACACATATTCATAATACCAATGGGATTCCGAGGGGTCTATCCAGAGCGAAGCTGTTTCCCGTACCATCGGTGAAACACGACCTCCTATCGCACTTGCATAAGTCTCCAACACTTATATATATGAGAACTATGCCGTTGTGCCCTCACAACGCGCACAAGTGCAATACTAGCCTATTCCGTATTATCGATGTCCAGTCTCGATAATACTACGGTTAGGGATATTTAATGATTAATCCTTCGTGGACTGATACTGTCTCATATCATCTCAATCCAGGAACTAATCATAGGGAACCTCTCTTCATTATATATCTATGGTGATCTAATCACAAATGATGAGAGTGTAATTTCCTTATTACATAGTTAATTGCTACAACAACACAATGTTCTGTGCAAATAGTGACGCTATGGGTCATATTATCCAACAAGTTTCCCTATCACCTTTGTTGACTTGTACAATTGCTAGCTTTGTTGATTTGAAACAAAATCCAAAGAGAGGTGGAAAAGAAGCTCACGCCCAATGCAAGTGTGGTAGGGTTTGTGTTGTGTCAAAGTGTTACAAAAGAGAGAGAGAGAATTGGTTTTGGTAAAAGGCTTTTACCCTTTTTACCTAAACTTGGTAGTTGGACAAATGGTTTTACCAAAACCACTACAAGGTGGTTGAGTGGTAGTGGCTTGAAATAAATGCCAACTACCACATGTGAAGTGGGCCCCACATTTGAATTCAAAATTCAAATGTCTGTACAAACATTTACCGCGGCTCGGTTCCGTTTAATCCGATTAAACGAACTTTCGTCTCTAAATAATTAGATCTAATTTAATTAAATAACGATGCCTCGTAATATATTACGAACGTCGTTTACGAATTAATTCTAAATTAATTAGTTCGTTCGTATTAAAGTCCGACTTTAATTTCGTAATGAAATCCAATTCATATTAATATACCAATATATTAATTTTAGCCCATTCATATATAAATAAATAGAAAAATCAAATTTAACTATTAAATTTATTTTACCGATTAATTCCAAATTAATCGCGTTATCTCTCTTTTGCCTACCCAATTCTCCAGAAATATTCTTACTGTGTAATATATAATCTATGTCAGGCGTAGAATATGTAGTATCTCGTATTGCGATCCAGTATCAGATGTCACATGCAAGGCCTGGGGCTGGAATAGTGTCTGCCCCGTACGAAGCACATATCGGATATTAAGCAACTAGTCTCTTTGAATCGGATAATCATGACCTTGTCATATTATCCCGATGGTTGCAACACAATAGAGAGCTAGTTATGAATCCCTGCGCGATCATCATCTCCATATGTCTGAAGTGATACTTCCGTCTTGATATCACATCCAATACACTACGATTCTCGAAAAACCCAATAGAGGCGTACACAGAACCTGTTAAAGCATTGGATGACCAAAACCAAAGTTTACCGATTGTCGCAAGTACTAGCGATGCAAGTCTCAGGTTAAGACCAAATACATCTACCCTGACGCGGACTCCCATAGACACATATACATACTACCAATGGGATTCCGTGGGGTCTATCCAGAGCGAAGCTGTTTTCCGTACCATCGGTAAAACACAACCTCCTATAGCACTTGCATAAGTATCCTATACTTAAACATATGAGAACTATGCCGTTATGCCCTCATAACGCGCACAAGTGCAATACTAGTCTATTCCGTATTATCGATGTCCAGTCTCGATAATACTACGACTAGGGATATTTAATGATTAAACCTTTATGTATTGATACTGTCTCCTATCATCTCAATCCGGAACTAATCATATGGACTTTTACCATTTATATATCAAAGTAAATAAATTACGAAACGGTAAAGATAATTTCATTACTATGTAGTTAATTTTGTACAAAAACACAATGTCTTTTACAAATAGTGACGCTATGGGTCATAATTGTCTAACAATCTCCCACTTGGCCTGTAGCCAGTCACTCAAGCATCTAACACATGAACTATGCATATGTTTCTCAAACTTTTACTGTGAAATAACTTTCGTCAGCGGATCTGCAATGTTGTCATCTGATGCGACCTTCTCGATCTTCACATCGCCACGATGTATGATCTCACGAATCAGATGGAAACGTTGAAGAACATGCTTGGATCGTTGATGAGACCGCGGTTCCTTAGCCTGTGCTATAGTTCCGTTATTGTCACAATACAATGGAACGGGCTCAGCTGCTAACGGGACCACTCCTAATCCAATTAGGAATTTACGGATCCAAACTGCCTCTTTTGCTGCTTCAGCTGCAGCAATTTAATCCGCTTCTGTTGTTGAATCGGCAACAGTCTCTTGCTTGGAAGATTTTCAGCTTACTACTCCATTGTTCAAACCAAATATGTACCCTGATTGCGACTTAGAGTCGTCTTTATCAGTTTGGAAACTTGCATCGGTATACCCAGTTACCTCATGTTCTCCATCTCCATAAATTAAGAAAAAATCCTTAGTTCGTCTAAGATACTTAAGGATGTTCTTAACCGCCATCCAGTGACCATCACCTGTATCGGCCTGATAGCGACTACACATGCTCAGAGCATACGAGACATCAGGTCGCGTACATATCATGGCATACATGATCGATCCAACTACCGAGGCGAATGGTATCCGACTCATGTTGTTTCTCTCATCTTGAGTTTTAGTACACACGTCCTTAGATAGAGAGATGCCATGTGACACTGGTAACAGTCCCATCTTGGACTGATCCATGTTGAATCCTTTCATCACTTTGTCAATGTACGTGCTCTGTGAGAGTCCAAGCAGCTTTCTAGATCTATCCCAGTAGATCTTTATTCCTAGAATATAGGATGCTTCTCCCAGATCTTTCATGGAGAATTTTAATGTTCTCCAAGATCTTTCATGTTCACCGATGTTAACATGGGAATGTCATTGCCCATAAGTAATACATCGTCAACATAAAGGACAATAAAAGTCAGTGCGCTCCCACTAACCTTCTTATATACACAAGGATCATCTTCGTTTTGAATGAAATCATATTCTTTTATGATCTCATCAAAATGTTGGTTCTATGACCGCGATGCTTGCTTCAGCCCATAAATGGACCGATTTAACTTACAAACCTCGTTTGCAAGTCTAGGCACGATAAAACCGTCAAGCTGTTGCATATAAACATCCTCCAAAAGGTTTCCATTAAGGAAAGCGATTTTAACGTCCATCTGTCATATCTCGTAATCGAAATATGCAGCAATAACAAGCATTATCCGAATGGATTTAATCATAGAAACGAGTGAGAAAGTTTCATCATAATCGACACCATGTCGTTGACGATACCCCTTTGCTACAAGCCTAGCTTTGTACGTTTTTACGTTGCCATCTATGTCGGTCTTCCTCTTGAAGACCCATTTGCATCCAATAGGCTTTACGCCTTCTGGTGCATCAACCAGTGTCCAAATTTGGTTGGTGTACATGGAATCCATTTCGGACTTCATGGCCTCTTTCCATAAAGCGGAATCGATATCTTGTATCGCTTCCTCATACGTAGCCGGTTCGTTATCCTCAATGAGATTAGTATCTCCATGAGGTGAGATCAGAAACCCATACCTCTCAAGTTGTTTCCTGATTCTCTCCGACTTATGCGGTCCTTGTGTAATAGAAGATTAAGGTACAGTCTCATCCCGGATGGACTGTTCTTGTTCCGCTGAGGATTCTATGCCAGGAATAGTATCACTCCGATTTTCATCGAGTTCTACTTTCCTACCACTAACCACTGCATTTGGGAATTCATTTTCAAGGAAAACCGCATGTAGAGCAACAAATACTTTGTTCTCTCGTGGGTGATAGAAATAATATCCTTTGGTTTCCCTAGGATATCCTACGAATAGGTATTTATCCGATTTGGGCTCAAGTTTGGTACCTTCCAAACGTTTGACGTATGTCCAGCATCCCCAAATCTTCAGGAATGAGAAACCCGGTTTCTTTCCTGTCCATATCTCATACGGAATATGTTGTACAGACTTTGACGGAACCTTATTCAAAATAAGAATTGCACTGTTTAATGCATATCCCCAGAAGGAAATAGGTAGCTCAGTGCGACTCATCATAGACCTTACCATGTCCAACAAAGTTCGGTTTCTCCGTTCGGACACACCGTTTAATTGTGGTGTTCCAGGAGAAGTCCACTGTGAAAGAATACCATATTCTTTCAAGTAATCTAGAAACTCATTGCTCAAGTATTCGCCACCAAGGTCCGACCGTAATGTCTTTATACTCTTGCCTGTCTGTTTTTCAACTTCGTGTCGAAACTCTTTGAATTTCTCAAAAGTTTCCGACTTGTGTCTCATAAGATACACATAAGCATAACGTGATGCATCATCCGTAAAGGTTACGAAGTATTCATATCCACCTCTAGCCTGGCTAGACATGGGCCCACATATGTCACTATGAACGAGGGCTAACAATTCGGTGGCGCGTTCACCCTTGCCACTAAAAGGTGATTTATGCATTTTGCCTAATAAACAAGATTCACAGACGTCATATGAATTTGGATCAAATCCGTCCAAGTACCCACTCTTTGAAAGTGTGGATATGCGAGTCTTGTTTATATGTCCCAAACGACAGTGCCACATATAAGTTTCATCTTTGTTACTCATTTTGAGCCTTTTGTTTGTTATATTATATGTTTGAGATTGATTTATATTCAAAATATAAAGACCATTATTTACAACATCAGTGCAAATTTCTACATTATTTTTATAAGTAAAACACCCAGTGTTCCTGAATACAAAAATATACCCACATTGGGTTAACATGGATACAGAAATAATATTCCTAGTCAAACTAGGTACATAATAACAGTATGTAAGTTCAAGTACAAGCCCTGAGGGCAGTTCTAAAACAAAAGTGCCAACGGCCAAAACGGCGACTGGTGCCCAATTTCCAACGCGTAGATGAATCTCCCCTGAGGTCAGTCTCATGCTAATCCGCAGATTCTGCACATCAGTACATATGTGAGTACCACAACCAGAATCAAAAATCCAATTTTTAGAACTAGAAGTAGTCATGTTTATATAAATAACAAACATACCTGAAGCCAGTGCCTTGCCCGTTTTAATCTCCTTCTGGAGCGCCTTGTACTCGCGGCAGTCACGTTTCCAGTGAACCCACTTGCCGCACTGGAGGCAAACATCCTGAGATTTGTCTTTAGGCTTCCCAGAAGCCTTTGACGATTTGGCCTTGCCCTTTCTATTATGCTTATTCTTCTTCACACCTCAAGTCACCTTGGGCTCAGCCCTTGGTGTATGAGATGTCGAAGCAAAGTGCGCCTCACGCTTGTTGCCCTTGAGAAGCTCCTTCTCAGTTACCTTGAGAGTAGACAATAACTCTCCAAGAGTATCATCAGTGTTCATCAAATTATAGTTTATGATGAACTGTCTCCAGGTGTCGGAGAGAGATTGCAAGACCATGTCTATAGTAATCTCAGCCTCAAAGACTATCCCCATGGTAGCTAGCTCATCTATGTCAGTAATCATATGTGCCACATGGGACTCAACAGACATGCATTCTGACATACGTGAACGGAAGAGCTTCTTAACTAACTCATATCTCTGCGACCTATTGTTAGATCAGTGAAGATCTTGCAACCTCGCCAACATGTTATAGGGATCCAAGTCCCTGTTCTGTCGACGGAAATGCTGAGTCATGGAAGCAAGCATAATAGACTGAGCAGTATCACAATCATCGCTGTGAGTCTTCCAAAGCTCCAGCTCAAGTGTCTGATCAGGTGTGGGTTTAGGCCCAAGAGTGTGTTTATATGGTGTATAACAGCCTCTCGGATCCAAGGACTATCCTTAGATTCATTTCCCAATCGGCAAAGTTCGTGCCCTTAAAGACATTTTTGCCCATGATAATGTCTCAGACATTTCCCTTTCAAGTCATCTTGACTACGATAGTCCAACTATCTAGTCAACGATATTTAGGTACAGTCTAACTGTTACAAGAAAGATAACACTGTATTAGTCCAACTAATAAAATAATTTTGACGAAATATTTTGAAAACGCGTAAAGCTAAGTATCTGAATGAAATTGCAAATTCAATACTAGCCTCCCACTATTTTTCGGAGAGCCTCTAACCCTTTCTCGAGTACTCGGGAAACCCAATTTCCTAGTGGGCTAGGATCCCGTTAAATAACACACAACTTTGACTTTGGCCAACAAGCTGTATGATATTTAACTAGGTAGATCTCGAAGATCAATTGGATCTTATCCAATTCCTAGATTCAGTACTTGGACATCCAAGTCCGAAACATATATACAATAAATATGCCAATATATCCAATATATTTTCCTAACCTTTTTCCTCTGAATCAACTAAGCCTTGACTTTGGCACAACAAGCTTAATGATTCCAGTTAAGTGAGACTCATTGACATGGAAAGCTTCGTAATCAATGTCGATGGACAAGAAGTGATCTTGACTTTGGCCAACAAATCACGACTTGGACAAGACACCGATATGGAAAAAAACTTTCATGATTCAAACACATCCGTAATTGACAAAGGTCTTGACTTCGGCCAACAAACCAATGCCAACTTTGAATCTTGAGTAAGAATCACTCAACGGAAGGAAAAACGCTTAATATGTTTTTGAGAGTTTTTTGCGTAATTGGCAACCAATTTATTATCTTTGATTAGGTCTCATCATACACCCTTAAGCATACTTCTAAAACATCATAAGGCGCAAAAGTAAATTAATAACGATATGCGAATGGATATTTAAACAGATTATTCCTAGAACAAATCGCTCCATTTCCTCTCCCTAGCTAGAACTATTCTAACTCATACCCAATTGCATAATACAATAAAGAAACCTCATTTACATTGAGGGGAATTGGTCAGAAGAGAAATACAAAGAATAAGGAGATAAAAGGCTCGACACGCAGGTACAATTATAATAAATTCTAAAACTTATTACAATTTCTAAAATTGCCCTTGCCATTCTAATATCCATCCGATATACATTATTCATACAACACATTCATGTAATCATACAAAGCATGTTATTCAATCAATCTAATCCAATTAATTAATATTTGATTAATGACTATCCAATGTTCAAACAATGATTTGATTTGCGCGAGTCCAACTCGTTTAAGAATAAAACTTTTAAGTACGTATATCTTGAATTATATCGAACCTAACTTTAAATCCATTTATTTGTATTCAATACTATTCCATTTTAATTCCAAATTCATTATTTACACTTATTTATTTGCCTTAAAGACTTGGATTCCAAATCTAATCTTGATGGGTCTCAAAGGCCCAATAACATCCAATTGTTAGACATTATGACCCATAGCGTCACTGTTTTGTAAGTGACATTGTATTATTGTACAAAATTAACTATGTGATAATGAAATTGCCTTTTGCCGTTTTGTAATTTATTTACTTTGATATATAAATGGCAAAAGTCCATATGATTAGTTCCGTATTGAGATGATATGAGACAGTATCAATACATAAAGGTTTAATCATTAAATATCCCTAGTCGGAGTATTATCGAGATCGGACATCGATAATACGGAGTAGACTAGTATTGCACTTGTGCACGTTGTGAGGGCACAACAGCATAGTTCTCATATATTTAAGTATAAGATACTTATGCAAGTGCGATAGGAGGATGTGTTTTACCGATGGTACGGAAAACAGCTTCGCTCTGGATAGACCTCGCGGAATCCCATTGGTAGTATGTCTGCGTGTCTATGGGAGGCCGCATCAGGGTAGGTGTATATGGTCTTAACCTGAGACTTGCATCGCTAGTACTTGCGACAATCGGTAAACTTTGGTTTTGGTGGTTGTGGGCTTTAACCAGTTCTGTGTTCACCACTTCTGGGTTTATCAGGAATCGTAGTGTACTGGGTGTGATGTCAAGATGGAAGTGTCACTTCAGACATATGGAGTTGATGATCGCGCAGGATACGGAACTAGTGCTCTATAAAAGGTTGCAACCGTCGGGTCAATATGACTAGGTCAGGATTGCCCGATTTAAAGAGACTAGTTGCTTGATGTCCGATATATGTTTCGTACGGGCAGACACATTCCAGCCCCAGGCCTAACATGTGATCGTCCGATACTGGATCGATGTACGCAATACTACGGTATACTACGCTTGATATAGATCTAATATTCCAATAAGAATATTTCTGGAGAATTGGGTAGGCATCGCGCTTTGCTAGAAGCCAACCTTGTCTTGTAATCGGTAAAAATGTAGTACAAGGTACATACGTGTTCAGATTATCCGACGGCCGTATTTACTGCCAACATATCCGGAGATCTCTCGGGTCGCTTCCTGAAGATTCACCTATGATATTTGATTCGAACTTTATTAATCTTGGATTAATTACGGAGAAACTTTATCTTAGATAATATGCCTTATTTTGAGAGAGAACGATTAATTTGGAATTAATCGGTAAAATAATATATTCGATATATTAAACGAAATTAGATTTCGACGCGGAATTAAATCGGATTTTAATTCGGGCAAACGAATAATTTAGAATTAATTCGTTAGCGACGTGAATAGTGATTTCGCTAGGCGTAATTATTTAATTTACGTCGCGACGGAAATTCGTTAATTCGGAATTAGCGAAACCGAGCCCGAAAGTGTTTGCGGACACATTCGTATTTTGAAACGAGTGGGGCCCGCAAGTCACATCGCGAAGTCACATCACTTGACATGACTAGTGATGGATGTCACAAGTCACTTTATTGAGTGACATCTAGTCACTATTCATGATGCAAGTTGGTGGAGGCATTTAATGGCTTTTTGGAGGGAAAAGTCTTTGACTTTTGGAAAAGCCATATACCAAAATTTTGGAATTGTTTTCATTATTACCTTTTAGAAAAGAAATACAAAAAACAAAAAACTCTCCCCCTCTCCTCTCAACAAATGCCATGAACTTCCAATGGGCAAGGAAATTGATTTTCATTTTCTCCATTTGCTAGCACATTCAAGGATCAAAGGAGGTGATAGGGAAACATCCTGGAGCTTGGAATACAAAGAAAGCTTGGAGCTTCTTCTTCATTTCTTCTTGGCCGAAACATCAACCTTGGAGACTAAAGGATTGTCTTCATCTTCTTCATCACAAAGCTTTGTAAGTATGATTCCGCCATGCTTCAAGTTTAATATATATATTCATTTGTTGTATTTCATATGCTTATGCTTTCCTTGGGACAAATAATAGAAACCAACAATGGTATCATGGAGCCATGTTTAAGCATGAAATACATTAGGTTAAAATTTGGGTAAAATTGATTGAAGCATGTTCTTGTGAAATTTGATGAATGAGTATGCTTACATGTATAAAAATGATGTTATATGGAATCAATTTTGAGAAAAAATGCATTGGATGATTTTTCCCCAAAAATTTAGCCTGGCCGAATGGGTGTATACATGGGATGTGTTGGAATTTTTTGTGTATAAGATCATTGGATGACTTAAAACGTATACGGGACGTAGATTAGTGATTCAATCGGATTGAAAAAGAAATCGACACAAAAATTCTCACTTGGCCCGAATACTAATGGACATGTAAAAAGGACTTGATTTTTGTTAAAATAAAAGTTGGAAATGTGTTTTAACAAGTGATGATTAATGAATTAAATTGGTGTTTTGGAAATATTTGGTTTAATGATTAATCATGGATTTACACTTTAAAATTCTCAATTGGCCGAATACCAAGCCTTAATAAATCAATTGAAAGCCCATCGGACTTTAATTAAACAAACATTGGATGTTATTGGGCTTTGAGACCCAATTAGATTAGATTTAGAATCAAAGTCTTTAAAGCACATTAAAAGTGTAAACATTTAATTTGGAATTAAATAATTGAATTAGTATTGAATACGAATTAAATTAGATTTAATAAGTAGTTCGATATAATTCGCGAATTCGTACCTTATGTACTTATTTCAAACGAGTTGGACTCGCGCAAAATCAAAAACCGTTGTTTGAACATTGGATGATCACTTTAACAAAGACTAATTAATTGGATTAGATTGGTTGTATAGCATGTCTTGATTGAATATATATGTATGTGATGTATGAATAGTGTATATCGGATGGATATTAGAAGGGAAAGGGTAATTTTAGAAATTATTGTAAATTTAGAATTTATAAATTGGACCTGCGTGTCCAGCCTTATCTCTTTTATCTCTTTGTATTCTCTTCTCACCTGATTCCCCTCAATGTAAATGAGGTTTCTCTTATTGTATTATGTAATTGGGTAGAAGTAGAATAGTGCTAGCGGGGAGAGGAAAGGGAGTGATTTGTTCTAGGAACAAGTTGTTTATATATCCATCCGCATATCACTATTAATTTACTTTACACGCTTTATGATGTTTTAGAAGCATGCTTAAGGGTGTATGTTGATGAGACCTAACAAAGATAATAAATTGGTTGCCAATTACGCAAAAATCCCTCAATCTATATTAAGCGATTATCCTTCCATTGAATGATTCTTGTCCAAGATCCAATTGGCATTGGTTTGTTGGCCAAAGTCAAGACCTTGTCAATTAGGATGTACTTGAATCGTGAGAGTTTTGTTCCACATCGGTGTCTTGTCCAAGTTGTGATTTGTTGGCCAAAGTCAAGATCACTTCTTGTCCAACGACATTGATTACGAAACTATCCTTGTCAATGGGTCCCGCTTACTGGAAACTTAGGGTTTGTTGTGCCAAAGCAAGGAGAGGCCTATTCGGAGGATATGGTTAGGAAAATGTATTAGATACATTGGCATAAGTAATATGTTTAGGACTTGGATGTCCACCTAACCGGATCTAGGAATTGGATTGGATCCAATTGGAGATGCTATGAGATCTACCTAGTAAGCTAGCATACGGCTTGTTGGCCAAAGGTCAAGGTTGTGTGTTATTTAACGGGATCCTAGCCCACTAGGAAATAGGATTTCCCGAGTTCTCAACAGAGGGTTAGAGACTTGATGAAAATAGTGGGAGGCTAGTATGTGAATTTGCAATTTCGTTCAGATACTTTGCCTTACGCGTCTTTCAAAATTATTTCGTCTATTTTTAAAATTAGTTGGACTAATACATTGTTATTTTTTCTTGTAACAGTTTGACTGTACCCATTTCATCGTCAACTAGATAGTTAGACTATCGTGGTTGAGATGGCTAGCAAGGGAAATGTGCGTGACATCATCATGGGTGATAATGTCTTTAAAGGCACAAACTTCGCTGACTGGGAAATGAACCTCAAGATAGTACTTGGGGCTGAGAGGCTACTGTACACTATACAGACACCTCTCCCGCCTAGACCCACTGAGCCACTTGAGCTGAATGATGGAAAACTGAAAAGCACAGCGAGGATTGTGACACAGCTCAGTGTTATGTTGGCTTCAATGACTCAACACTTTCGTCGCCAGAATAGGGACTTGGATCCTTACAACATGATGGCTAGATTGTATGATCTCCACCGCACCAATAAGCGGATGGAGAGGTATGAGTTGGTGAAGAAACTCTTCCGCACCCGAATGACTGAGGGCGCATCAGTTGAGGCCCACGGGACTCAAATGATCGCCGATATTGATGAGTTGGGCAAGTTGGGAATAGTCTTGGAGGCTGAGCTGACTATAGACATGCTCTTACAGTCACTTCCTGATACTTGGAGACAAATCATAATCAACTATAAGTTGATGGACACGGATGACACTCTTGGAGAGCTGTTATCCATGTTGAAGGAGTCTGAGAAAGAACTCCAAAAGGGGGCTAAGCGCGAGGCGCACCATGCATCGACCTCTCAGGGGCCAAAGGCTGGGCTTAAGGCAACTGGAGGGGTGGGAAGAAAAAACATAAGAACAAGGGCAAAGGCAAGTTGACAAAGGCTTCTGGGAAGCCAAGAGACAGGTCTCAAGATGTCTGCCTCAAATGCGGCAAAAAGGGTCATTGGAAACGTGACTGCCGAGTGGGCAAGGGACACAAGGAGGATATCAAGGCAGGCAAGGCTCTAGCCTCTGGTATGTTTGTTATTGAAATAAATATGACTACTTCTAGTCTTAAAAATTGGATTTTTGATTCTGGTTGTGCTGCTCATATTTGTACTGATTTGCAGGATCTGCAGAATAGCAGGATGCTGGCTTCAGGGGAGGTTGACCTACGAGTCGGAAACGGAACTCCAGTTGCTGTTTTGGCTGTAGGGACTTTTGTTTTGGAACTGCCCTCGGGGCATGTACTTAAACTTTTGAACTGTTATTATATACCTAGTTTAACTAGGAATATCATATCTGTATCTTTGTTAACCCAGCATGGGTACACTTTGTATTTAGAAACACTGGGTGTTATTTATATAAAAATGATGCAGAAATTTGCACTGTTGTTGCAAATAATGGTCTTTATATTTTGAATATAAATGAATCTCCTAAACATAAAATGACAAACAAAGGCTCAAAAGAGTAATCTAAAAGATGAAGCTTACATGTGGCATTGTCGTCTAGGACACATCAACAAGACTCGCATATCCACACTTTCAAAGAGTGGGTACTTGGACGGATTTGATCCTAATTCATATGATGTCTGCGAATCTTGTCTTTTAGGCAAAATGCCTAAATCACCTTTTAGCGGTAAAGGTGAACGTGCCACAGAACTGTTAGCCCTCGTTCATAGTGACGTATGTGGGCCCATGTCTAGCCAGGCTAGAGGTGGATATCATTACTTCGTAACCTTTACGGATGATGCATCTCGTTATGGTTATGTGTATCTAATGAGACACAAGTCGGAAACTTTTGAGAAATTCAAAGAGTTTCGACACGAAGTAGAAAAGCAAACAGGCAAGAGTATTAAGGTATTGCGGTCGGACCGTGGTGGCGAATACTTAAGTTATGAGTTTCAAGATTACTTGAAAGAATATGGTATTCTTTCACAGTGGACTCCTCCTGGAACACCGCAATTAAACGGTGTGTCTGAAAGGAGAAACCGTACCTTGTTAGACATGGTAAGGTCGATGATGAGTCGCACTGAGCTACCAATATCCTTCTGGGGATACGCATTAGACAGTGCAGTACTTATTTTGAATAAGGTTCCGTCAAAATCTGTTGAACAGACTCCATATGAGATATGGACAGGAAGGAAACCGGGTTTCTCTTTCCTGAAGATTTGGGGATGCTGGGCATATGTTAAACGTTTGGAAGGAACCAAACTAGAACCCAAATCAGATAAATGCCTTTTCGTGGGATATCCTAGGGAAACCAAAGGATATTACTTCTATCACCCACAAGAGAACAAAGTATTTGTTGCTCTACATGCTTTTTCCTTGAGAAGGAATTCCTAGATGCAGTGGTAAGTGGGAGGAAAGTGGAGCTCGATGAAAATCGTAGTGATACTGTTCCTGGCAATGAATCAACGACGGAACATGAACAGACCATCCAGGATGAGTCTGTACCACAATCTTCATATACACAAGGACCGCGTAGGTCGGAGAGAGTCAAGAATACCTGAGAGGTATGGGTACCTGATCTCGCCTCATGTAGATATTAATCTTATTGAGGAAAATGAACCGGCTACGTATGAGGAAGCAATACAGGATATTGATTCCGCTTTATGGCAAGAAGCCATGAAGTCCGAGATGGATTCCATGTATGCCAACCAAGTTTGGACACTGGTTGATGCACCAGAAGGCGTAAAGCCTATTGGATGCAGATGGATCTTCAAGAAGAAGACCGACATGGATGGCAACGTACAAACGTACAAAGCTAGGCTTGTAGCAAAGGGGTATCGTCAACAATATGGTATTGATTATGACGAAACTTTCTCACCCGTTGCCATGATTAAATCCATTCGGATAATGCTTGCAATAGCTGCATATTTCGATTACGAGATATGGCAGATGGACGTTAAAACCGCTTTCCTTAACGGAAACCTTTTGGAGGATGTTTATATGCAACAGCCTGACGGTTTTATCGTACCTAGACTTGCAAACAAGGTTTGTAAGTTAAATCGATCCATTTATGGATTGAAGCAAGCATCACGGTCATGGAATCAGCGTTTTGATGAGATCATAAAAGAATATGATTTCGTGCAAAACGAAGATGATCCTTGTGTATATAAGAAGGTTAGTGGGAGAGCACTGACTTTTATTGTCCTTTATGTCGACGATGTATTGCTTATAGGCAATGACATTCCCATGCTAACGTCGGTAAAAGCTTGGCTTTCATTAAAATTCTCCATGAAAGATCTGGGAGAAGCAGCCTTTATTCTGGGAATAAAGATCTACCGGGATAGATCTAGAAAGCTGCTTGGACTCTCCCAGAGTACATATATTGACAAAGTGTTGAAGCGATTCAGCATGGATCAATCCAAGAAGGGATTGATGCCAATGTTACGTGGTATCTCTCTGTCTAAGGACATGTGTCCTAAGACTCAAGAAGAGAGAGATAACATGAGTCGGATACCGTTCGCCTCGGCAGTCGGATCGATCATGTATGCCATGATATGTACGCGACCTGATGTGTCATATGCTTTGAGCATGTGCAGTCGCTATCAGGCCGATCCAGGTGAAGGTCACTGGATGGCAGTTAAGAATATCCTTAAGTATCTTAGACGAACTAAGGATGCTTTCTTAATTTACGGAGAAGGAGAACTTGCGGTATCTGGGTATGCTGATGCAAGCTTCCAAACCGACAAGGACGACTTCAAGTCGCAATCGGGGTACATTTTTTGTTTGAATAACAGAGCAGTGAGCTGGAAATCTTCCAAGCAAGATACTGTTGCCGATTCAACAACAGAAGCAGAGTATATCGCTGCGTCGGAAGCAGCAAAGGAGGCAGTTTGGATCCGAAAATTCCTAATCGGATTAGGAGTAGTTCCATTAGCGGCTGAGCCCGTTCCATTGTATTGTGACAATAACGGGGCTATAGCACAAGCTAAGGAACCAAGGTCTCATCAACGATCCAAGCATGTTCTTCGGCGTTACCATCTGATTCGGGAGATTATACATCGTGGCGATGTAAAGGTCGAGAAGGTCGCATCAGATAACAACATTGCAGATCCGCTGACGAAGGCTATTTATCCGCATGTGTTTGAACGACATACACATAGTTCAGGTATTAGATGCTTGAGTGACTGGCTATAGGCCAAGTGGGAGATTGTTAGACATTATGACCCATAGCGTCACTGTTTTGTAAATGATATTGTATTATTGTACAAAATTAACTATGTGATAATGAAATTGCCTTTTGCTGTTTGTAATTTATTTACTTTGATATATAAATGGCAAAGTCCATATGATTAGTTCCGTATTGAGATGATATGAGACAGTATCAATACATAAAGGTTTAATCATTAAATATCCCTAGTCGGAGTATTATCGAGATCGGACATCGATAATGCGGAATAGACTAGTATTGCACTTGTGCACGTTGTGAGGGCACAACGGCATAGTTCTCATATATTTAAGTATAGGATACTTATGCAAGTGCGATAGGAGGTTGTGTTTTACCGATGGTACGGAAAACAGCTTCGCTCTGGATAGACCCCGCGGAATCCCATTGGTAGTATGTCTGCGTGTCTATGGGAGGCCGCATCAGGGTAGGTGTATATGGTCTTAACCTGAGACTTGCATCGCTAGTACTTGCGACAATCGGTAAACTTTGGTTTTGGTGGTTGGGGGCTTTAACCAGTTCTGTGTTCACCACTTCTGGGTTTATCAGGAATCGTAGTGTACTGGGTGTGATGTCAAGATGGAAGTGTCACTTCAGACATATGGAGTTGATGATCGCGCAGGATACGGAACTAGTGCTCTATAAAAGGTTGCAACCGTCGGGTCAATATGACTAGGTCAGGATTGCCCGATTTAAAGAGACTAGTTGCTTGATGTCCGATATATGTTTCGTACGGGGCAGACACATTTCTAGCCCCAGGCCTAACATGTGATCGTCCGATACTGGATCGATGTACGCAATACTACGGTATAACTACGCTTGATATAGATCTAATATTCCAATAAGAATATTTCTGGAGAATTGGGTAGGCATCGCGCTTTGCTAGAAGCCAACCTTGTCTTGTAAATCGGTAAAAAATGTAGTACAAGGTACGTACGTGTTCGGATTATCCGACGGCCGTATTTACTGCCAACATATCCGGAGATCTCTCGGGTCGCTTCCTGAAGATTCACCTATGATATTTGATTCGAACTTTATTAATCTTGGATTAATTACGGAGAAACTTTATCTTGGATAATATGCCTTATTTTGAGAGAGAACGATTAATTTGGAATTAATCGGTAAAATAATATATTCGATATATTAAACGAAATTAGATTTCGACGCGGAATTAAAATCGGATTTTAATTCGGGCAAACGAATTAATTTAGAAATAATTCGTTAGCGACGTGAATAGTGATTTCGCTAGGCGTAATTATTTAATTTACGTCGCAACGAAAATTCGTTAATTCGGAATTAGCGAAACCGAGCCCGAAAGTGTTTGCGGACACATTCGTATTTTGAAACGAGTGGGGCCCGCAAGTCACATCGTGAAGTCACATCACTTGACATGACTAGTTGATGGATGTCACAAGTCACCTTTATTGAGTGACATCTAGTCACTATTCATGATGCAAGTTGGTGGAGGCATTTAATGGCTTTTTGGAGGGAAAAGTCTTTTGACTTTTGGAAAAGCCATATACCAAATTTTTTGGTAATTGTTTTCATTGTTACCTTTTAGAAAAGAAATACAAAAAACAAAAACTCTCCCTCTCTCTCTCTCAACAAATGCCGTGAGCTTCCAATGGGCAAGGAAAATTTGATTTTCATTTTCTCCATTTGCTAGCACATTCAAGGAACAAAGGAGGTGATAGGGAAACATCCTTGGAGCTTGGAACACAAAGAAAGCTTGGAGCTTCTTCTTCATTTCTTCTTGGCCGAAAACATCAACCTTGGAGACTAAAGGATTTTCTTCATCTTCTTCATCACAAAAGCTTTGTAAGTATGATTCCGCCATGCTTCAAGTTTAATATATATATTCATTTGTTGTATTTCATATGCTTATGCTTTCCTTGGGACAAATAATAGAAACCAACACCAATGTCATTTTAATTAAAGTACATGGGCTTTTAATTGATTCTTAAGGCATGGGCTTTGGCCATAATGGATCAAACCCAAAATGCCAAGGCCCAATAGGAATCACCCTATTGCCAACAAATCAATTTAGGCCCATTAGGCCCAATTAAATTCTTTAAAGTGCCAAGTGATGTATTTGGACTTTATGTAATTGGTTTTGGGCCCAATTGGATCCAATCCAAAAGTCCAAAACCAAACTTGGTCAAACCAAGCCCATTAAGCCCAAATACACACTTTTAGCCCAATAAACTTTAAAAGACCAATTATTATAATTTTAATATTCCAAATATTTTAATTATTATAATTAAAGTGTATTATCCATGATTAATTAATTAACCTTAATATTTCCAAAACATCTTAATTAACTAATTAATCATGCTTAATCCAATAATTTATGCTCAACACAAATTGAAGCCAAAATTCATCATTTCATGCTCAACATGCTCTTTGATTTTAAAATAAACATTATTGACTTTGATTCTAATCCAATCAAACCAAAAATTAACATTTAAACATGCATTTAAACATATCATTTCATGTTACAAAAAATTAAAAACATTACAGTCCAAGACAGTGAGCATTCGGCCATGTGAATAATTTTTTAATTTTTGATTCAATCATTATTTTTTAAATATAATCATGTATAACTCTAAGTTATCATGTTCTAAGCATGCTCAAAGAATCAATTTGAAAGAATCATGTTCAAAACATAAAGCCCCAAATTTTAGGTTCAAGAACCCTAGAAAATTTCATGCTTAAAATTGGCTCATGATACCATTGTTAGTGTTCCTAGAACATTTCAAGGGTCTAATAAGCATGAAAATATGTGATTAAAATCATTATAAGTTGCGGAATACTTATAATGAACGAATTTTGAGCTTTTAAAAATTTAAGAAGATGATCTCCAAGATCCAACCTTTGTAGATTCCAAGATTTGAGTTAGTTTCCTTATCACCTTTGTTGACTTGTACAAGTGCTAGCTTTATTGATTTGAAACAAAATCCAAAGAGAGGTGGAAGAGAAGCTTACGCCCAATGCAAGTGTGCTAGGGTTTGTGTTGTGTCAAAGTGTTACAAAAGAGAGAGAGAGAATTGGTTTTGGTAAAAGGTTCTTACCCTTTTTACCTAAACTTGGTAGTTGGGTAAATGGTTTTATCAAAACCATTACAAGGTGGTTGAGTGGTAGGTGGCTTGGAATAAATGCCAACTACCACATGTGAAGTGGGCCCCATATTTAAATTCAAAATTTAAATGTCTCTACGAACATTTGCCGCGGCTCGGTTCCGTTTAATCTGATTAAATGGACTTTCGTCTCTAAATAATTAAATCTAATTTAATTAAGTAACGATGCCTCGCAAATATATTACGAACATCGTTTACGAATTAATTCTAAATTAATCCGTTCGTTTGTATTAAAGTCTGACTTTAATTTCGTAATGAAATCCAATTCATATTAATATATCCGATATATTAATTTTAGCCCATTCATATAAATTAAATAGAAAAATCAAATTTAACTATTAAATTTATTTTACCGATTAATTCCAAATTAATCACGTTATCTCTCTTTTGAACACATTTAATCCCAGATTAAATAAAGCCTCAATTAATCCCAAATTAATTTTCTCTCTCTAAATTAATCCCAGATTAATTGTAGTCGAGTCAAGTGTCATCGGTGAATCTTTGGTAAGCGACCCAAGAGATCTCTGGATATGTTGGTAGTAAATCCGATTATCGGACTATCCGATGAAGTGAGTACCTCGTACCACGTGGTTACCGATTTAAAAGGCATGGTTGGCTTCTAGCAAAACACCGTGCCTACCCAATTCTCCAGAAATATTCTTACTGTAATATATAATCTATGTCAGGCGTAGAATACGTAGTATCTCGTATTGCGATCCAATATCAGATTTCACGTGAAAGGCCTGAGGCTGGAATAGTGTCTGCCCCGTACGAAGCACATATTGGATATCAAACAACTAGTCTCTTTGAATCGGAAAATCATGACCTTGTCATATTATCCCGATGGTTGCAACACAATAGAGAACTAGTTATGAATCCCTGCGTGATCATCATCTGCATATGTCTGAAGTGATACTTCCGTCTTGACATCACATCCAATACACTACGATTCTCGATAAACCCAATAGAGGCGTACACAGAACCTGTTAAAGCCCTGGACGACCAAAACCAAAGTTTACCGATTGTCGCAAGTACTAGCGATGCAAGTCTCAGGTTAAGACCAAATACATCTACCCTGACGCGGACTCCCATAGACACATATACATACTACCAATGAAATTCCGCGGGGTCTATCCAGAGCAAAGCTGTTTTCCGTACCATCGGTAAAACACAACCTCCTATAGCACTTATATAAGTATCATATACTTAAACATATGAGAACTATGCCGTTATGCCCTCACAACGCGCACAAGTGCAATACTAGTCTATTCCGCATTATCGATGTCCAGTCTCGATAATACTACGACTATGAATATTTAATGATTAAACCTTTATAGATTGATACTGTCTCATATCATCTCAATCCGCAACTAATCATATGGACTATTACCATTTATATATCAAAGTAAATAAATTACGAAACGGTAAAAGATAATTTCATTACTACAAAGTTAATTTTGTACAAAAACACAATGTCTTTTACAAACAGTGACGCTATGGGTCATAATTGTCTAACAGAACTAGCCCTGGAAATAAACCAGAATTTGTTAAGGCTACAAAATAATTGGGTAGAGATATGGCGGAAAGAAACATGTACTCAGTATATGGAGGTGGCAATCTTGGACTGATGGGATGTGTTTCAAAGGCTGTCAAGAAGGTGGTAGCCAAGTTTTAGGGATCATTCAAAAACTTTTTACAGATGAAAACCTCATTGGAAAATCAAATGGAGAAAAATGTATTGTCTCAGGTATGTCTGAAAGACGTACTAAAATGATCAATTATGCTGACGTTTTTATTGCTTTACCAGGTGGGCTTGGCACGTTGGAAGAAATATGCACAGTTGCGTCATGGGCGAACTTTAACATTCACCAAAAATCCATTGGACTACTTAATGTTGATGGATTTTTCGATTTTCTTTTATATTTCTTGAAGATGCCAAAAGAAATGGGTTTATTTCAAAATCAGTAAAAGATATCTTACTAATTGCAATAAAAAATAATGCTTTAATTGACCAACTCTTAGCTTATGAACCAAATATCGACCTCATTTTTTCCAAGTTGAACTAGTCTGATAAGGATCGTGGCAAGAAGCATAAAGTGGACTTGAATCTTAATATTTAATTTTTTTCTTTTCTTTTAAAATAGTCGTAGATTTAATTGTCAATTCTACACTAACGGGTTGGGAGAATGGATAGTTGACTAGATAGTTTTAGTTTTTTTATTTCGTCGCAGTGTTTTTTGTTCAAAAAAAGTTTTTTTTTTTTTTATGTTGTTCTTGCTTTGTTGTTATTTTGTGTAAAAAAAGTGTTTTGTGTTGATTTTCTTTGGTGTTTTTTTTTTAAAAAAAAAACTACACACAAATTACCAATAAATTTTTGACTAACCAAGTAGAACTATTGTTTAGAGGTGGTTGTGTAAGGAGTTTTCGCTCCTGAGACGCATCTCAAAATAATTTGTAACAAGTTATTTTTATTTCTTTCTTTTTTAATCATTTAAATTTACGAATTCTCCATAATATTGATTAAATTTGATCTTCATATGCTCATCTGACATGTATTATCAACATACACGGTAACATATAAACATGGGTTGTAAGTGAAAATTTTATAATATTCAGTTCTCTAGTTTATTGGAGGTAGCACCTAAAGGTAGAACTTGAGTTTTTTTTTTAAAAAAATAGGTGTGTGAATAGGTTCGATTTCGTAGCCTCTCTAACTCGAGCAATTGAGTCTGTAGGTCTGTTTTAGCACTTAGTGCCCTAAGGCCAACTGGTTTTGGAGACTAGCCCAAAGCTCGTTACATGGGTTAAAGATAAAGCTTAAGGAAATCAGACACTTCTTCTTTTTAATAAATGAGATCCGAGCAATTAAGTCTGTAGGGGTGCCTTAACTCCTAGTGCTATAAAGCCAACTGGTTTGGGAGTCACTGACCTAAAGCTCATTACAAGGATTGAAGATGTATTACTATTTAAAAAAATATATACATATATTATGTATTTATAAATAAACTTTCACTATCAAAGGGGTGTGAACTCTAACATAATTTTAGGACAAAAATATTACTCTATTTTCAAAAAGACCTGTGAATATTGTAGGCACAATATATTGATTGATACCTTATTTTATATGTGTATGGAAGAAGAATAAAAAACACAAGAGAATTCACTTATTTTATCATTTATAAAGAAATAAAATAATTATTAATTTGGATCAGAATTTATCTTTTTAAATTACTAGGACTAATAATAAGTTGGTTGGGGGTGTGATAACACTAAAAAGTGCACATTTATTATAAGAAAAATTAATCATTTTATACTTATAATTTCATTAATCTCTCAATTTAGCATATTTATAAAAAAATAATTAAATTATATTGTATATATTTTTATTATGATTTTTAGATTTTATGTAAGTGAAATAATACTTTGGATACATATCTAGAAAAATGGACTTGACATTTGGATTTTGGAGGACATAAATTTAATATGTTGTTCTAACAGTGTCAGACATCAGAAATTCTAGCCTTGTGCAATGTTCGTATTTTAACCATAACTTTTTACTCCAGTATCAGATTGAAGTGATTCCAGTTCCAAATGAACAAAGACTCAAAGATATACAACTTCGATGCCCATAAGAGTTTCTAATTCTGAAATTTTCAAGACCGAAATTGATAAAGAAGCTTATATGTAAAAGTCATTTTCAAAAGGGAAAAAAAAACTTAAAAAAAAAATTTGTAAAATGCCAACACTTTTGACAATTTACAATGCAAATGGTCAAAGCCACCAAATTTGACATTTTGCAATGCAAATTGAAGGAAAAATGGTGTTGAGCCCTCTATAAATAGAGGTGCTCAGCACTTTTTTTCCTCATCCTGGATTACATAATTTTCTTTGAAAATTTATGGAGTTCTAGCTTTTATGTGTTTTAATTTTGTTAAAGCTTTCTTGTAATTTCTTTTATTTCAGTAATAAAATTATGTGTGTTTTTATTAAAATATGATTAGCTAATTTCTTTTTGCTGAGGTAAAAGAAGAAGCTTTTTATATGAAAATTTAGATTAATCTCACTTATATTATAATATATAAATTGTAATCTAATGATTAATAATTAATTTAATTCTGGATTAATTGTTGACAAACTTTGTTACTGCCTACATGGCTGGTTTTATTTATTTAGTATAATTGAGTACCTAACTGGACTTGTTAATTATAAGAAAAGTTATCACCGCCTTCATGGTTGGTTTTATGTGGTTTGGCATAATTAATTCCAAAAATAAATTAATTGGGTAATAATGATAATTTATATATTATAAAAAGTGAGATTTCTAAATTTGAAATATTAAAAGTGGATCTCATAACCCTAGTATTTTATTTTATTGTTGTGGTCTAATTAAAAAAAATTCTCCAAACACTTCAAACAAATCGAGCATTTTTATTTTTATTCAAATTTTTATTTTATTTTATTAAATCTATTCCCTGTGGATTGACCCCGTCTTACCAGATTATTTTATTACTTAGACACTCTTATACTTGGGAGTAAAGAACCCCTTTTTTAGCGTGTCATTCATTTTCATGTTTTGTGTCTTGATTAGGGTTTTCTGGAATGAAAAGTGCTTTCTAATTGCTTCTAGAAAGTTGTTCAATATTTCCCCTATCTCTTTAGAAGTTCATTGGCTTATATTTGGGATTTAGAGGGAGATGTCGAGGTACGTGTCCATCAATGGACTAGTGAGTTATTTGCATGGTGTACATTTCTCTTAGTACTTGATGGAATATGAGGTATCATAACACATGTCGTTATGCATGTTAATTAATCTTGCATTTAAATAAGTGAATCATTATTTGATTTAATCTAGGGTAGAGAAATTTTATGAAGTCATAATCTCGGGCATAAATATATGTGGTATCATACCTTCTGGGTGGTTCTAGGGTATTCTAGAATGATCTGGTGTACTTTGGAATGCTCTGGAGTTTTGATGTTTGAGATTGGAGTGCTTCCAATACTTTCTAATCGATCTGGAATACAAACCTTTCCGAAGATCGGTATTGGTGCAGATCATATTGTATTTGAATCTCGGGAGATGTTTACATTCCAAAGTACAATGATCCTGGAATGATGTTGCTGGTCGCTCTGGTTCAACTAAGAGTTTTTGGAAATCTTGTAGATTCCAAGGAACGATGAATTTGGAGTTGGGACTCGGGTGGTGTTGGGGATTGTTATCCCCGGAGTTGGTTTCTAACTTCTCCTGTCTACTAGTATAACTATACCATGATAGGTGTCATCTTTCTATTAGACCTTTGTCTATTTAAGTAGTTCCAGTGAGGAAGTTTGTTCATGAATGATTTCTTTGGGCGTCGACACGTGTCTTTTGTTGTAGGGCTATTTAGCACCTATATTTATTCTCCCAATTAGACTGTTTATTTCAAATAGACGGTATTTAGGATGAGGACACGTGTTATGACCATCTAATACTGAAGGAAAAAACAAAGTTCCGATGCCATTATTCAGTCTTTATAAAAAGAACTTGTCATCCTCTGATCTTCATTAACTTCTGAATTTGCTGCAAGGCAAGCAGTTGAAAATAGCTCAATTGAGCAAATCATGAAACGTCGGAACTGAAGGGGTTTTAACGGTATAATTGGGTAACGTAGAGGAACACGAAAAATAATTTTTTTTTCCAATTTTGTTGATTTTTCTTGGATAATTAAAATAAACTAATTTTTTCTAATCACCCAAATATGCAAATTAGTTTTTTTCAAAAAAGTTACAAAATTATCGTGAACCCCAATATTTGTCAAACTTTTATATTTTGATTATTTTAGTCCTAATTTGTCAATTATAAGCTTAGGTGATTTCCAATCACTACCAAAATGATTTGTATATCTAATATACATCAAAATATATCCAATATATGACAAGTCCCAGTTTCGACTTGGTCATAAGCCCGAATTTTGTCAATTAATCCAATTAATTAAAATTACCCAAAATTAATCCAATACAACACGTTAATCCATTCTTTACAATACCATTCAAGCCTCACTATTTTTGTAACATCCCCAATCTGGGAGATGCTACAGTCAGGGGATAGACTGTACTATTCCATCAGCCTCTGACTTCTGACATCTACAATTCTTATCTCACATATAAACTTATACATGAGACCATAGCCCAACTCATCGACCATGTATACATAATACTCTTAATACTAAGTACTCTATTTAAATACACATTTCAACACTAGCAATAACTTCTATAATGCAATATAATGTGACCATTACTGTATAACATATAATTTCCATGACTAAACTGGACTTAATCCCTTACTTGACCTGGTGGACCAACTTCATAGTGACTTCCATCGGTATCTATCCTCCCGAGCTCGTCCCCTAAGAACCTACAAAACAAAACACTGAGAGTGAGGGTGTTAGATCATTTGAACGATCTAAGTGAGTAGACGATTTAAAATGAAAAATGAAATACTATTATGGAAATGTTCGGTTCTAAAATCAAAATTCACACAATAGCTTTATATGAAAACTCTTTTCTTGTCTGAAAACTCTAATTCTTTTCTGAAAAATCTCGTTTGAAATCTCTTTGTAAAACTTATCTTCTCTAAAAGTCTCTTATAAAACTTTTATTTTCTGAAAACTTTCTTTTCTATAAATCTTTTCTGAAATCTATATCCGAAACTATTTCTGAAATCTGTATCTGAAAACTATTTCTGTATACTGTATCTGGAAACTATTTCTAAAAATTAGTCGCTGTCTCTGAAAACCTGACGTATAGGGGCATTATGTATCGCCGCCCCCCAAAATATGACACTCATGTCCCTGAAATTAGTGGTCTTGGGATGTTACGTATCGTTGTCCCTCAAGCCACTGAGCTATAACTGAGGGTGCGAATCTATGCTACCCTCTAAGCTCTGAAACTAGGATCTAAGGGCATTTGTCATCCCTAGTTCTGAACTAGGATCTGGGGGCGTTACGTATCACTGTCCCCCCAGTCCTGTACATGTGCACATGTTATCTGTCAATTCCATGTATGTATCTAATTACATACTGAGGTGGATTTTTCCCCATGTCTCGAAAATAATAAAATCATACTTTGAAAACGTTTCTTTCTCAAACATAACTTAAAACATAAACTTTCATGAAATAACAGTAATAAAAATCATCTAACGCCCTAAAGCGTAAAAATAAGCTTGATATGAAAAATAACAACATGAAAGTCATCTTTAGAGAAAAGTGTCCACTCACTGATTTTGGAGCCCGGCTGGCACTGTTTCGCTTTGTCAATGAACTTGAAATACCCGCCGATAATCTATAATCGATAAACTGGGTTAGAATATAAGTCGTGGATATATTTCGAGATTACACTAAGTTGATGCATTCAAACACTTACTATCACTTCAAAAAGTATCATACTTATATTATGAAGTACTATATGAGTGCAAACCGATATGAAACCCTTAGGGTGGCCTCTAACATGTTTGGGTGAAACTGAGATGAACTAAAACTTATTTTGGGGAAATTTGCTCTCTCGTCGTGAAGCAAAACCGTGAGCGTCGTGAAGCGCACGATACTAGAAACGCATGCATAAATTTTTCCAGTTCGCGTCGTGATACGGACAAACCAGAAGTAAATTATGCAAAAATCCCCAGCACATATCGCGACGCGGGCCATTGTGCTTCGTGACGCCGACTTGTTTTCCAGAATTATGTGCTTATTTTTCAAAGTCTATCTTGTCCCAAAAGTACCACCACACATCTATATCACAATTATTGCTCAAACTTATCTATTGAACTTCAAATTCACATATTCTACATCAAGTTATCAACCTCAAACGATCTTTAAATCTCAATATCCTTGTTTTAACTAAACCTTTAAAACTTTCAAAATTTGGGTTCTTAACTTCACAATCACTTTCTTTACTTATCAAACATCAATATGCAATCCTCATCATGCCAACACTCATCAATCTCTATCATTATGCTTTAAAAATCCAACAAACCAAGTTTTGGGTCAAGTTTCCTTACCTTATTCTTCTTGATTTCCTTCATCCTCTAAGTCCCCAATTGTTGCCAATCTTCTTCTTAACTCTTGGAGATTTTATATTTGCTTCATTCTTTTTCTTATTCTTTTCATTCCTCTTTCTTCTTTCTTCTTCTTTCTCTTTTCCCCTTCCTCTACGTTTTCTTTCTTATTCTTCTTATTTTATAATTTGTGAAATATTGAATAGTAATCCTCTTTTTATACTAGGGCTTGTTTGAAATTTAGATAAATGAAGAAAAATATAGAAAAGTTGAGAAAGTTTAAGATTTTTCTAGATATGTCCGCAGTATTATTGACCCAAATTTTTTACTTGCATTTTTGACCTATTTTTGGTCTGGATTTAGAAAAATATTCATGCGAAAGTTATAGGTCTCGATCTTAGCTTTCTGGAAATATAAATTTATAAAAAATTAGAATTCGTTTGGGAAAGTATGGCCCAAATACCCTGAGGTGTCATGAGTAGAATATCGTACCATCTAATATCAGAATTTTTATAGGTTTAGCCAACTGTTCACCAAAGTTATTTCATGAGTGTATATGTGTCCATAAATGATTTATATTATGTAATACTCGTCCCACGAGGTAATGTTAGTTGAGATTTTCGATCGTTACAAATTCTCCTCCCTTAAATAGGATTCATACTCAAATAATTTCTAATACTGAGCTTGGTACTGTAACTTCTGTGAACATAGCATGATATAACCTTATTTCTTAAGGTATGAATTCTTATTTTCTTAAACTGGTATCCGGGGGTTATTTCTTTCTATCTGATACTCTATAATTTTTTTTCACTTATTTCTTTCTTCCCTTTAAGGCTTAATACTTCTCTTATTACTTCTTGGATAACTATTCATTATGTACTTGTCTTTTTGAAAGTATTTTCAACTTATAGAATCTCAAATGATCTAGTTGCATTCATGCTAGTATGGATCTATCTACGGTTGTTATACATTAATTGCTTATTTACGTCTTTTATTTCTCTTGCTAGGTTATAACCAACTCTTAGATATTGATTAGCTTCTGAGATTCCTTGCAGCTATCATAGGCCTATTATGTTGTATCATAACCAATAACCTTTTTGATATCCTTTGTCCTAAGTATACCTCAAGTTCTTCACTTTATTTATTTATTATAACTCCCTTAATGGTCTTTCTGAGTGTATCCCTAATCTCTTCTTATCCAACGTCTTCTTATGATAAATGGTGATTTTTATCTCTTAAGGTTAGGGGTTCTTCATGTCCATCATAACTTGAAACAATCATATACAAGGATACTCCTTATTGCAAATAGAAACACTAGTCCCAATACGCTTCCAATTCTACTTGCTCAGTTAGAACTAGGTTTTAATTCTCTTAGTTTGACTACTTAACTGTCTATTTCTTATTGTTGACTTTCAATTACTTATGGGCTTCATCCTCTAGATTTCCGTCTTCATCTTTATATCCATTTCTAAGATAAATCTAATTGTCATTCTTTTGTACCGCATTGTTCTCTCAATCTTCTTATTCTTAAAGTTTCTTTCTTAAGTTATTCCTATATTTGCACTTTTAGTTTCTTTGGGCATCTCTATGTTGTTCCTCATTAAATCCATTCCTTGTCATATTCTTTTCTTATTACACCATATGAACTCATTAGTTGTACTTAATATATTTCTTTTGTTACTGTCTGATGGAATTCCGTCTTATTTCGATATTTATAAAATATGCTATCCCAAAGTACTAATAGTCTTAACTTTGTAAAGTTTATTCTTGTATTTGTATACCTTTATCTCATCATTTATTTAATATCATTCCATTGTCGTTTTACTAGAACAGTCATATCTCCAAGTATTTCACTTGTCTTCTATCTTCTTTTCTTCCTTATTTTATACTTGGGACTTCTGCAATCTATGTCCATGTTTCTTTACCAGAAGGATATCATCTCTACATGTCCCTTGCCATGCCTAATGTTATTCTTCGATATTCTTGTTTCTGGTAATCTAATACTCTACCTCTTCATTATTCCAACTAGACAACTTCTCTTATAATTCTCTCGCTTGGAGTTATTTTCCTTATTTTTTTTCTCCTCTTGTACTATATTGAAAGATTTTATGAGGAGAACTCCGAGGTCCATCTTTGTCGCTGTCGTCTGATGAGGGTTGGGAGGGTGGGGTTTTTCCTAGAGTTTTCTAGTGTGGTGTTCTCACTAGTTACCAGTGCTACAATTGTGGGTGCCGCTTTTTATAAGCTTAGGACCCTCTTATATGCATATCTAGTGTTAATTCCCAAACCTAGGTTCTTCTATTAAAAATCTATCTGAATTATCTTTTTCAACTTTACCCATAATTCCTCTCTGACTATTGGTTATACTACATCTTACTGAGAACTTTCATAAGGTTCATACTATCTCAAACTCATACCAAACTTCCTATGTTATTATTCCTTACTAAGTTTTGCTTTGTTACTTGGCTTTCCTCCTTATCTTGATTTTTTGACCCTATTAGGTCACTCATCCCTTAGAAACTCCACATTTAAAACTAATTATGATATTACTAGTGTATCTTTAACTTGGGTAATACATTCTTACTAATCCTTTCTTTTATGGTATTGTGGAAAGCTTTGTATAAGTTGGATACTGTGTTGCTATATGGTGCTTTCTTTTATTCCCTTACTCTTTTGAGCCTTTACTTTCTTGAAAGATTTATGTGTTGGTTTCTATTATTTGTCCCAAGGAAGATTAAGCATATGAAATACAACAAAATGAATATATAATAAACTTGAAGCATGGCGGAATCATACTTACAAGCTTGTGTGATGAAGAAGATGAACAAAGATGGAAGCCCCAAGTTCCTTGAAGTTTCGGCCAAGAGGATGAAATGGAAAAGCTCCAAGCTTTGTGAATTCCAAGTTCCAAGCTCCAAGGTGGTTTCCCTATCACCTCCTTTGATTCCAAGATGTGCTAGCAAAAGAGAAAATGAAGAAAAAATTCTTCCTTTGCCTTATGCAACTCACGGCAATAGAGAGAAAAAGGGAGAGTTTTCTTTCTTTTGTGTTTTCTTTCTAAAAGATAATAATGAAATAATACCAAAATTTGGTATATCTCTCTTCCAAAAAATCAAAACAAATCTCCCTCCAAAAGTCATTAATTGCCTCACCAACTTCTTTCATGAATAGTGACATCTAGTCACTTTAATAAAGTGACTTGTGACATCCATCAACTAGTCATGTCAAGTGATGTGACTTCGCGATGTGACTTGCGGGTCCCACTCGTTTCAAATACGACTGTGTCCGCAAACACTTTCGGGCTCGGTTTCGCTAATTCCGAATTAACGAATTTCCGTCGCGATGTAAATTAAATAATTATGCCTAGCGAAATCACTATTCACGTCGCTAACGAATTAATTCTAAATTGATTCGTTTGCCCGAATTAAAATCTGATTTTAATTCCGCGTCGAAATCTAATTTCGTTTAATATATCGAATATATTATTTTACCGATTAATTCCAAATTAATCGTTCTCTCTCAATAAGGCATTTTAATCCAAGATAAAGTTTGTTCTCCGTAATTAATCCAAGATTAATAAAGTTCGAATCAAATATCATAGGTGAATCTTCAGGAAGCGACCCGAGAGATCTCCGGATATGTTGGCAGTAAATACGGTCGTCGGATGATCCGAACACGTACGTACCTAGTACTACGTTTTTACCGATTTACAAGACAAGGTTGGCTTCTAGCAAAGCGCGATGCCTACCCAATTCTCCAGAAATATTCTTATAGGAATATTAGATCTATATCAAGCGTAGTATAACCGTAGTATTGCGTACATCGATCCAGCATCGGACGATCACATGTTAGGCCTGGGGCTGGAGATGTGTCTGCCCCGTACGAAACATATATCGGACATCAAGCAACTAGTCTCTTTAAATCGGACAATCCTGACCTAGTCATATTGCCCCGACGGTTGCAACCTTTTATAGAGTACTAGTTCTGTATCCTGCGCAATCATCAACTCCATATGTCTGAAGTGACACTTCCATCTTGACATCACACCCAGTACACTACGATTCCTGATAAACCCAGAAGTGGTGAACACAGAACTGGTTAAAGCCCCCACCACACCAAACCAAAGTTTACCGATTGTCGCAAGTACTAGCGATGCAAGTCTCAGGTTAAGACCATATACACCTACCCTGATGCGCCTCCCATAGACACGCAGACATACTACCAATGGGATTCCGCGGGGTCTATCCAGAGCGAAGCTGTTTTCCGTACCATCGTAAAACACAACCTCCTATCGCACTTGCATAAGTATCCAATACTTAAATATATGAGAACTATGCTGTTGTGCCCTCACAACATGCACAAGTGCATACTAGTCTATTCCGCATTATCGATGTCCCATCTCGATAATACTCCGACTAGGGATATTTAATGATTAAACCTTTGTATTGATACTGTCTCATATCATCTCAATACGGAACTAATCATTGGACTTTCGCCATTTATTATATCGAAGTAAATAAATTACAAAACGGCAAAAGACAATTTCATTATCACATAGTTAATTTTGTACAATAATACATATCATTTACAAACAGTGACGCTATGGGTCATAATGTCTAACAATCTCCCACTTGGCCTATAGCCAGTCACTCAAGCAGCAATACCTAACTATGTATGTGTCCTCAAAACACCATGCGTA
>SKCR01005360.1:0-25891 GCA_019454045.1 Zanthoxylum bungeanum | reverse complement strand
AAAATGCATACGCATATTTGTGCATTATGATTTACATAAATGGAGTTGAAATTGAGAATGTTTTTGAAATCCAAAGTGTTTTAAAGAAAAGTTTTAAATGCTTTTAAAAGAGAATGTATTTTCAGAAAATCTTTGCAATTTTGAGATACAAATTACAGTTTTATGTTTTCGGGGCAATGAGGCAAAAACTCACCCCAGTATGTAACTTGAGATTCAGTTGGAATTGACGGTTACTATGGAATTGACGGATTCAGAGACATGTGCACATGTGGAGGACTGAGGGCAACGCTCTCAGATCCTCAAGCCGGGGCTAGGGGGATGAGCGATACACAACGCCCCTAGACCCCACAGTTTGAGCTTGGGTGGTAGCATAGATCCGCACCCCCAGTTCCAGATTGTGGCTTGGGGGACGGCGATACGTAACGCCCCAGACCCCAGATATGAGACATAGTGGCTTGCTTTGGGGGACGGTGATACGTAACACCCCAAAGTCATGGTTTTGCACTTCTGCCTTCAGATAGGCGTATGGGGGGACGGCGATACTAACGCCCTCATACGTCCAGTTTTTCAGACAGAGACACAGAACTCGGAGAAAGTTTTCAGTTTTCAGATACAAATTTCAGTTTTCAGAAATACAGATTATCGCTTTAAACACAGTCTCATATTTCTTTAGAAACAGATCTCAGTTTTCGAGGGTGGTTTTCAGTCTTCAATTACAGTTTTCAGAAAGAGCCTTTTAGAAAAGAAAGATTTCAGAAACATCGGTTTTACGAGTAATTCAGAATTTCAAGCAGAAACTAGTTTTCAAGTAAAGTTTTCAGCAAAGAGTTTTCCGAAAATAGTATTTCAGAAAGAATTTAAAGAAATGTTTTATAAAAGCATTTTCTAAAAATTTAGCATGTTAAAGTAGTATATAGTTTACAAGTCATGCATATGACTCATATATTCTGTATACCATTTGAATAGCATGTAGTTGGCATTAATACATAGTAGCATGTTTACATCGATTTGTATATGATTAGCACTTGTGTTGTGTGGTATGTGTACATAGGAGGATCAATTTATGAAACACTGGTGCATAATGATTTGATGGTGTACTGATTGTTTGAGATAGAAATAATATTTTATAATGACTGAGTTGATGATATTTCAAAATAAAGGAAGAAAGAAAGCTATAATAATTACCTGAACTGGATGACTATAGAGTTTATAAGAAAATAGAAGATATCAGAGTAGCGCAGCGGAAACATGGTAAGATTTATCTTAGTGAATAAAGTAATGGAAGTAAAGTGGATAAAAGTAATATGGTTAGATTAGACTTTGTAATATTTGCATGGTCAGATAGACATCCCAGGTTAAAATAGAAAAGGAATTCAGACTTTGCATGTGTTTGACGCTCAAGGAATGAGCATAGTTACTTACTGAGTCTTATGACTCACACCACAACAGTGTTTGAGTTTTGCAGGTTGTTGACCTGATCGGTCAACCACAGACAACAGAGCTTGAGGAGCCGGATAGCAGCGTTGCAGTCAGCCAGTCACCAGGTCTTGGGGGAAATAAATAGTCTAGTAGCTTATGTTTTAGTTTGTATAAGTTGTAACGTGCTGAGCACGAGTTTATTTTAGAAAAGTTTTTGTTTATATGCATTTTCGGGCACAGAGCCCAATCGTATTATGTCTTGAGTTGTTTATTTTAGTATTTTTTTTTTGTTGGGCCCTATAGGTTGTACTGAGGTGCGGGACTTTGATCCAGGTTGCATGACTTTTATCAAAGGTCATGCCGAAATTTCGTCAGAGTCAGAGGCTTATGGAGGCAGGATTAGCCTGTCTCCTACCGGTAGCACCCTGGCTTAGGCGGGATGTTACAGATGTCAAGATGGAAGTATCACTTCAGTCATATGGAGATGATGATCACGCACGCAGGGATACAAAACTAGTACTCTTAAATGATGTAGCTATCGGGATAGTATGACTAGGTCATGATTATCCTATTACAGAGACTAGTTGCTAGTGATCTGATATATGTTTCGTACGGGGCAGACACAATTCCAGCCCTGGGCCTAGCATGTGACATCTGATACTGGATCGTATTACGCAATACATTGTAACTACGCCTGATAGATTATATATTCCTCGTTGAATATTTCTGGAGAATTGGGTAGGCACGGTGCTTTGCTAGAAGCCAACCATGTCTTGTAAATTGGTGAGAACATGGTACCGGGTACGCACGTGTTCGGATAGTCCGATGACCGTATTTACTGCCAACATATCCAGGGATCTCTTGGGTCACTTCCCAAAGATTCACCGATGACATTTGACTCGAACAGAATTAATCTGAGATTAATTATGAGAGAGAAAATTAATCTAGGATTAATTACGGCAAGAATTAATCTAGGATTAATTATGAAGAAAGAATTAATATGGGATTAATTACGGTAAGAATTTATCTGGGATTAAATTCGTCTAGAGAAGAGAGAACACGATTAATTTGGAATAATTGGTAAAATAAATTTAAAAGTTAAATTGGATTTTCTATTTAATTTATTTAAATTGGCTAAAATAATATATTGGATATATTAATTGAAATTGGATTTCAATACGGAATTAAAATTGGATTTTAATTCAAGCGAACGAATTAATTTGGAATTAATTCGTAAGCGATTTTCGTAATAATTTTGTTGGGCATTATTATTTAATTAAATTGGATTTAATTACGTCGCGACGGAAAATTCGTTTAATCGGATTAAATGAACCCGGGCCCAAAGTGTGTTGTGTAAGCCAACTAAATTTGGAATTTAAAATGGGTGGGACCCACAACTTTGATTATCAATTAATGTTTTAATCATATTAAATAATTAAGAGATATAATCAAAATTATATTAGATTCTTGTGCCGATTTAATTTTAATCCAATTAAAATTTTATTGGGTTTAACTTCCTAAAAAGTTATTTATTTCAAAACTAGCAATAACTCAATTTATATTAGAATTCTTTCTATAAACAAAATTTTATGGAAAAATAAATTCTAATCTTACTCAAATTTTAATTCTGGAAATTTTTGTAAAATATTTGTAATTTCAAAAATTAAAATTTTCACCTCTGATTGGTTTGGGTATTTATAATAAATCCCAAAAACTTTCAAATTTTACAAATTGGTCTTGTGGAGTGTGCCAACCTTAATTTTCAGGTTCTGTCCGTCAGTTTGTTTCGCGTAGCAGACGACCTTTCCAAATTCCTATTGAGTTCAAATTTACAAAATCGTTAGTCCATATATATCTAGTGTCTCCAAAAAAATAATTCAGCCCAAAATAACGATTTTATCTACATAAAATAATAGTCTAACTTAAAAGCTCTCAATAGGATCTCGTATACATGATTTAATTTGTTTTCATCAAAACGGCATAACCTCAAAGCTCTGAGCCACTGTAAGATTTTGGGGTTAGCGTGAAAGTATCCATGTGATCTGAATTTAAAATTTTCTTCCAAAATCACTACCGTGGTTATATCATTGTTGATGTAAACAAATATACTATTAAATTAATCTTTATTAATTTTAATATGCATGCAATAAATTTTATTCATCAATATAAATAATATTTACTAATAATAAAACATATCATATCATGATGTGTTTATTATTTTTCTTGAGCCTTTTGAATATCCTCCTTAATTTTTTCCTTGCAGTAGTGCACCAAACATTGCATCTCTAGTTGGCCACTAGTACTCATCTACGAATAAATTGCTCCCACTTTTGAAAACAAATAAAATATTTTTCTTTTGTAGGATGTTAAAGTCTTTAGAAATAAAATCGAAACTATTCGAAGAGAGATATCAAATCACAAATTAAAGGCGCACACACATAATTTGCGCTTAATTTTATGAATATATATATGATCAACGTGAGCAGCTTAATCAGTTTGTGTATATATACTACTACTTCCAACCCATCCAACATTCAATTGCATATTTATAATGCATCAACATGAATTAGGATACTTAATCAAATTAGAAATCCTAATAAAACGAAGACTTCTCTATTTAATCTTGATTAGGACTCTAATTAATTTGGGTGCTAGCCCACTAAATTAAAGTCCAATAGATTAAATATTATTTGGGCTAATAATTAATTAACGATTATTTATTATTTAATTTATTTAATTACTTCATTTTAATTAATAATTAATTAAATTTACATTTAATTAAATTTAATTTATTTAATATAAATATCAAATGTTTTTAAACAATTAAATCTAATTTTATATTTCGAATTTGTTAATCAAATTAATATTTCTAAAATATCTTGAATATCCTAAACCAATTAGGAAACGCCAAAATAATCATTTGTTAACTTTTAATAAACATCCTCGAATTTGTAACATAGACGAGAAATATATTGTGCGACCGTCCTAGGTTCATTATCGAGTAACAGTGAATAATATTAACTCTTTAATATTTCATCTCGATGATATTCCACAGACCATGGGTAATCGCCTAGCAGTAGGCCATGCCCCTAGTCGATGAATGAAGTGGGAAAACACATTAACCTATTAGAATACACTTCGAGCATGTCATCTCCTTCCTTCCGATATCTATGTTTCTTATCGAGTATGGGATCATGGAAATGTCAAATTCTTATACTCGATATATCTTTAAACTTTATCTTGTGGATTTGATATCTTTAAGATATCGACTGTTTTGGCCAATGACTTATATCCACAACTTTGAATTTCCTTGAAACATCTCTAACTTTTATTATCAAAGCTATCAGATCCCATCTTGAAGCATATGTGACTTCGTACGTCAATCGCTCAAGGCCATCTAGGATTTATTCAAAGGACGTGGATAGTCGAATGAGGTTATACTAGTGAACCAATAGTACTATCGCACAAGTCATCATATGATCTCAGGTCAGAGGATATGACGACAGTAATGTATTATTATGAAGATCAATGACCTTAGATAATATTTTCATGTGATCTTACGTTTCTATGATCGTGTTCGATATTCATTCTACTAATGAAACATCTATTGTTTGTGTCCTTATGATATGAGACTCATCATCCATTCTATTAACATCATATGTCAATCTAAGCGACACACAATAATATTAGTCAAGTGATATATTATTGAAAATAATAGAGTTGTGACCCTACACACCTATGGGGGAATAGGTGTAATGAGCGGAAATTTAAATTTACTACACTATCCAAAACATGTTTCGAATAGAGATCGAACAAAGGAAAGACAATCAACCACAATGTAAACAAATCACTTAATAAACAAATCAAATAACTTAAAAATAAATTGCAGTAAGAATAAAATGGTGCCAAGAAGATTTGTTTACAAAGTGGAAAACTCGTGAGAGTAAAAAACCACTCCGGGTATAGGCTACCACCCAAATCCACTATATGAGAAAAACTTACAGAGATGGTGAAAAGACCTAAAGCAACAACTTTGGCGACTCTATACCTACAGATGTAATCACCCAAGGAACTCCCCGAGCATGCACCAAGCAACTTCCTTCAGACCTTCTGAAGCCTCAGTGGATTGAATCTGATAGGCAGTTATGTGTGTAAGGTGAGGGGTGAAGAATTAAGAAGATCACTCATATGAAATAAGAATTAATCTTAAGAAGAGATCTTCATTGAAAGGGAAAACAAAAGTAAGGGCTTTAGGTTAATGTATTTTTCCTCGCCTTGAGAAGAGGTTGAAAGTATCCTTTTATATGTAGGGTTTTGTAAAAGGAAAATTAGGTTTAAAAAGCGCATCTTGAAAACAGAATATGCGACAGACGTTCGAACGCACAAAGAACGTGCATCCAACGCGACAAAAATTACAGAGGACGTTAGAACGAAACAAGAACGTTACTCGAATCTGAAGTCTCTGGAAAGGGTTCGTTCGAACGAAATGGGAACGACACTCAAACGAGTGCTCTCTGGAATGCTCCTGTTCGAACCCAAAGAAGAACGTGCCACTAATGCCACACGTTCGAACCCAATGACGAACGCAGCACTAACGCAGATGTTCGAACCCAATGAAGAACGCACCACGAACGCATGTCTGATGCACAGCAGCCAAAAACCAGTCTAATTCCACAAAGATCTTTACGACAGATTACAACTCAATTGAACTCGTTTTGTCACGGACACATGCCAATAAAAAATGGAACTAACAATCTCCCCATTTGGCATTCCGTGACAAAACACACCTAATACAAAGACTACGGTAAAATATCCAAAAGAAAAATAGTCAACTGTCAACCATCAAAACAGTGACTAATTACAAGAAGACTCGATCTAACACCTAACAAAGTAGTCTTAAAATTAGTGCCGCCACAGCAACAAAGACATGTTTACCTGAAACATTCACAAAAAACAATATACCGTGAAAAGCATTGAGATTATCAATTATAACATAAACAGGTAAATCATTTGTCTCCCCCTTAATCTGAACTCTCCTGAAACAGGACAAATCACCATTTACTACCCCTTTTTTTGTCACGAAATGACAAAGTATGCATAGAACATGAGAAATAACAAGCAAATAGTAAAACTTACTCTTCCTCACAAACGGCACACACATATATCATAAGAATAAACGGGAAGCAAATACCAAAAAGCAATATCCGTAAGTATGCATTAGTAACAAACAATAAGCGAAATCATTCAAGATAGAATATTTTCATTAAAATACTTCAATTGTTTGCAATACATCTCATAATCAATCAAAAAAAGAATAGAGAACATCATAACATGCTATAAAAAAATGATCCCAAAAATAGACAGACTCCTCCTAACTCTAAGAAAGCCCTGAAAATAAAGCCAGCTGCTAGTCCGACTCCGAATTGGTAGAAGAACCCTCATCATCAGAAGCTGTATGACAATCCGTAATATGGCGAGAAAACGAGCTTGCAAGCTACGAACAGTAGAACGGATCTCAGATTGGCCTTCGGAAAGTAGACGAAGCTCGGCCAGTATAGACGCATGTGAGTCTAAAATGCACTGGTAAAAATTCGGCAGAGTACTTGCGGAAGAGGAGGAGGCAACAGTTGAGGCGGAGGAGGAGGAGGAGGAGCAGCGCAGCAGCAGCAGGATCTGGGTCATCAGTGGGAGGAGCAAGCTCACGAGCATGAGCAGGGAGATGAGCAGCTCTCGAAGATACAGTCTGATGACCAATAGGCTTGAGTAGAGGGAGTGGAGGATCATGCTCAAAAATGGGGATCAAAGCCGAGATGATACGGCGAATGAGGCACCCATATGGAAGGGTGTGAGCAGCATAAGATGCGGTGCGAATGCGAATCATCTTACGCAAGATCACACTTAGGATGTCGATAGATAAACCATGCTCAATGGCAAAAAGAAAAGCAATCCTGACAACCAGTTGGGTGTTCACGTGCGATTTGGGCCAAAGATTATGGCAGACAATCATGTTCAACAGATGAGAATAAAGGAGCAATGTGGCAACAATGATAGTACCTCCGGCAAATGGACGATGCTATATGGTGGCAATGTCCATGATAATCTGATCAGAAGGGCCTTCAGTAGGAGGCCAAGGGTACTGGGGATATGGCACCTCAGGGATAGCAAGAACCCGAGATAAAACAGATGGATCAATATCCAGGTATCTACCCCGAATGAACACTGAGAATGAGGTGGCGGAAAAAACTTCCATGTTGGAATAAAACTCCTGGACAAGCTGGGGAGATGGACCAATGAAGCCAGATAAAAGAGGGCCCCAACCATGGTTAATCAGCATGGGTATAATCCCGGAGTCACGCAACTCATCCTCCAAGACGTTGCGGTCCAAAAATAGGTTGTGTTGCGAGCAGTGATCATCGAATAACTTAGCAGCTGCAGGACTACGAAAATGATCACTATGGAGAGAGTCGCGAGGACGTTTCTTCGAGGCAACATACCTCTTAGGAATCTAAAAATAGACAAGAAATGCACAGAAAAAGAAGCAACCTAAGCAGACCACAAACCAAGAAATAAAATAAACTGAGAAATGCTAAGAGCGTTCGAACGAAATTTCTTGGAGCGTTCGAACGCGATGGCGATGGACCGAGAATGAAATCACCCTTATCAGATGCAAAACTCCATAAATAAACACTCCAAACAACAATAAACACAAACCCAATGGGCCACAATCGCCTTGAACGAAGAAACAAGGCAAAATCCAAAATAACCAAACCCTAAAACCAGATCTCAAAAGAAAACATAAAAACAGAGGAGATATGTACCTTGATGATGGAGATGAGACTGAAACTCGGTGGAGGGAGATCACCCAAACTCGAATCTGACCTTGAAAGGTATGAAACAGAGAGGGAGAGCAAGAACCATAGAGAGAAAATGAGAAAAAAGAAACGTGCGAACATAAAACGCACGAAGGTATTTAAATACTGATAAGCATTCGAACAGAAGTCGAACCTGACACGAACGCAAGACAAAGTGTTCGAACAAATTAAAAAAAATGACACGAACGAAAATAATAGAGTTATGACCCTACACACCTATGGGGGGAGAATAGGTGTAACGAGCAGAAATTTAAATTTACTACACTATCCAAAACATGTTTCGAATAGAGATCTAACAAAGGAAAGACAATCAACCACAATGTAAACAAATCACTTAATAAACAAATCAAATAACTCAAAAATAAACTGCAGTAAGAATAAAATGGTGGCAAGAAGATTTATTTACAAAGTGGAAAACTCGTGAGAGTAAAAAAACCACTCCGGGTATAGGCTACCACCCAAATCCACTATATGAGAAAAACTTACAAAGATGGTGAAAAGACCTAAAGCAACAACTTTACCGACTCTATTCCTACAGATGTAATCACCCAAGGAACTCCCCGAGCATGCACCAAGCAACTTCCTTCAGACCTTCTGAAGCCTCAGTGGATTGAATCTGATAGGCAGTTATGTGTGTAAAGTGAGGGGTGAAGAATTAAGAAGATCACTCATATGAAATAAGAACTAATCCTAAGGAGAGATCTTCAATTGAAAGGGAAAACAAAAGCAAGGGCTTTAGGTTAATGTGTTTTTCCTCTCCTTGAGAAGGGGATGAAAGTATCCTTTTATAGGTAGGGTTTTGTAAAAGGAAAATTAGGTTTAAAAAACTGTGGGACATAGAAACTGGGCGACGTATGCTGTTCCGGGCTCGCGGCCGGTTGGGAGTACGGAGTAGCCCGCAGGGACTAAACCGGAGAATAAGGAGTCGCCACCCGGTGTGAACCGGGAAAATGATTTAAGGCCGCACTCACCCCTCGCAAGGGAAGACCTCAAACCGTTGGGTTCGGAATGGTCCCTTACTTGTGCCACTTGTAATAAAATGATTTGTGCAATAATTTAATCGAATCTAGCAACATACATTCCCAAGGTTTCTAAGTGCGCATGCATAGATCAAAAGTTTATCTAAGTTCACATGTAACGCATTTTCATATTTGCATACAACCTATTTGCATGTAATCTATGTCCAAGTTTGAATACAACCTATTTGCATACAATCTATGTCCAAATTTGCATACAACTTATTTGCGTATAATCTATGTCCAAATTTGCATACAACCTATTTGCATATAATCTATATCCGAATTTGCATACAACCTATTTGCATATAATCTATGTCCAAATTTGCATACAACCTATTTGCATATAATCTATGTCCAAATTTGCATACAACCTATTTGCATATAATCTATGTCCAAATTTGCATACAATCTATTTGCATATAATCTATGTCCGAATTTGCATGCATAAAGATAAATTGAAATACAGCAAGCATACAATGTCATAAGCTCATTACATTCATGGACACGGAAATGCAAACAAATGGTAGTTGCACAATCATGCGTAATAAAGAGAAACAATTAGGTATATAATGCAAAGAGATAACTAAAGAGGCAATTTGACATCAAAATAAACGTGCCATGATGCGATTTGAAAGATAAATAATGGAGATGAAAGAAAAGAGATGCGACATATGCCCACATCTATATAGGACCTCAGGTGTCCGATTGAACGTATCTCACATTCAATTGGATGCACTTTATCCGGCGCGGCGAAATATCGTGGTAAAGGTAGACCGTAGGCTTTTTATCCCTCGAAATAGAGGACCTTTAATCCAGCTTACTAAGCCCATGCGCAATGCAACATGATGCATGATTATGCAAGAAGATGACATACAAAGGAAAGCAAATAACGAAATAAAAGGTGCGGCGAAGTATCGTGGTAAAGGTAAACCGTAGGATTTTTATCCCTCCAAATGGAGGACCTTTAATCCGACTTACTAAGCCCATGCGCAATACAACATGATGCATGATTATGCAAGAAGATGACATACAAAGAAAAGTGAATAACGAAATAAAAGGCGCGGCGAAGTATCGTGGTAAAGGTTCTTTAACCTCTCGAAATGGAGGACCTTTAATCCAACTTACTAAGCCCATGCGCATCACATCATAATGCATATAAAAATAAAGACAACAATATCGAACTTCGTATACCCGATTGAACACATTTTACATCCAACCGAATATACATCATCCGGCGCGGCAAAGCATAGTAGTAAAGGTTCTTTAACCCCTCGAAATGGAGGACCTTTAATCCAACTTACTAAGCCCATGCGCATCACATCATTACATAAACAAATAACATGCAAAAATTAAATAACGATAATAAACAAATCAAGATAACATGAAATAAAATATGTGCCGTATACTCAAGTGGTACGTGGAATTGTCTCTCAAGTACAGACCGCACTACCGTCCATTCGGATTCATCTACGGAGTTTGTGTTTGGGTTTCCGTCCTATATACCACAAGAGGCGACACATTTTCCATTTTATTCAAGGGCCACAACACACATCATTCCACAATACTCATGCAAATAATAAACAATAAAAATACGAATGAAAATAGATGTGAAAAGTTTCCTCAAGTCTAACCTTTAACGTCGACTCTCGGACTCGCGTTACACGGTGATCGGAAGGGCTAGAGCTCTGTAACTTTTCTAGTTCACTGGTTTGCGTCTTTCCTCGCTGTTTTCACTACTCGGGCTGCTGTTTTCCAACGTTTCACTGCTATTTTTGCTGTTGTTTTTCAGTCACTATTTTTGCTATATAAGGCCACTGTTTATGCATTTTTTAAGAGGTCTAGGGGCTGCTGTTTTATGCGGTTATTTAGGGGTTTTAAAGTGCAGTTTTTGTCCACCATTTTTGGTAATTTATGGGACTGTTTTGGGCAGTTTTCTGGGCTATCTTGTGGTGATAACGGGGGCAATGGAAAGGTTTATATGTTACATGTGTGGCTTCGGCTGATTGAAGGGCTGTGTGATTTTGTTGGTGTCGGTGAGTGAGGTGAGGTGGCTTGTGTTGCTTTAGCATGAAGGGGCTGTGTCGGTTGGTAAGGGGCTGGCAGTGTGTTGTTTAATTGAGGCAGTGAGTGGAGTGATGGCTTGGTACGTGGCCTGGGCTGTTGTAGAGAGGCAGGTGACGTGTTGCATGGGGCAGTGGCTTTGTGGACGTGAGTGTACGGCGAAGGCTTACTGTGAATGAGGGTCGTGGCTAGTTGAGTGTGTTTGTTTGCTCAGGGACATGTTTAGTGGCTAGTGGCGTGTGAATTGGAGAGAGGGTTGCTGTGTGATTCTGCGTGAAGGATAAAGGCTATTGGCAATGGCTTTGCGTGAGGGCTATGTTACGGTAATGGTAGGCTGCTGTGTGTATAGTTTTGGAGGTTGTTTAGGTTTAGTTTGTGAGGGAGAGAGAGGCGTGAGAGAGGGAGAAGATGTCTTTTTGTTTGATGAATGAAGGCTAGGTTTATTTGGTGTTTTTCCGTGAGTCTTCCTCTCCTTAGGTTTAGTTTGTGTTATATTTTATAGTAGGGTATTAGGGTTTTCTTTGTGCATGGTTTTTTGAATAAGGAAAAAAACCAATTAATGTCTTACAAGGAAAGAATATATTTTAATTGGGGGACATGATTTGGCTAGATTAGGAATAGGTTTATTTGATTTGTTTTATTTAAGCATGAAATTTGTTAGTTAGGAATATAATATTCTTGATTGATTTTAATTATGCATGATTTTATTTGATATTTATTTTAATTTGGTACATGATTTTTAGATTTTAGGAATTTAATTTAATTTAATTTTAATTTAATTTCAATTTAATTGGTTTTAATTTTAATTTTAATTTTAATTTATGACATGTATTTTAAATGTTTTAATTATTTTTGGATTGGGCTTGGGTGAGATGGGCTTGGTGGTATGTGGGCTTGCGGGGGTTTTGGGCTAAAGTTAAATGGTTTGCGGGGATTTTGGGCTAGGTGAATTTTAAGACGAAGGTCCACAAGCGAGCCCGAAGCTAAACAAGCGAGTTAAATCCAACAAAGTACTGATTTCCATCTTTTCCCTTCCGACGTCCGTTTCCCGCGACTCCGCGACATAAAAGGTAGTGTCTCCGTGTGAGACTCCTCATCGGGACTTATATGTAAAAATACAGTGCCTACAAAAGCACATCTTGAAAACAGAATATGCGACAGACGTTCGAACGCACAAAGAACGTGCATCGAACGCGACAAAAATTGCAAAGGACGTTCGAACGAAACAAGAATGTTACTCGAACGTGAAGTCTCTGGAAAGGGTTCGTTCGAACAAAATAGGAACGACACTCAAACGGGTGCTCTCTGGAATGCTCCCGTTCGAACCCAAAGAAGAACGTGCCACTAATGCCACACGTTCGAACCCAATGACGAACACAGCACTAACGCATACGTTCGAACCCAATGAAGAACGCACCACGAACGCATGCCTGATGCAAAGCAGCCAAAAACCAGTCCAATTGCATAAAGATCTTTACGACAGATTACAACTCAATTGAACTCGTTTTGTCACGGAAACATGCCAATAAAAAATGGAACTAACGATCTCCCCATTTGGCATTCCGTGACAAAACACAACCTAATACAAAGACTACGGTAAAAGATCCAAAAGAAAAATAGTCAACTGTCAACCATCAAAACATTGACTAACTACAAGAAGACTCAATCTAACACCTAACAAAGTAGTCTTGAAATTAGTGCTGCCACAGCAACAAAGACCTGTTTACCTTAAACATTCACGAACAACAATATACCGTGAAAAGCATTGAGATTATCAATTATAACATAAACAGGTAAATCATTTGTCTCCCCCTTAATCTGAACTCTCCTGAAATAGGACAAATCACCATTTACTCCCCCTTTTGTCACGAAATGACAAAGAATGCATAGACCAGGAGAAATAACAAGCAAATAGTAAAACTTACTCCCCCTCACAAACAGGCACACACATATATCATTAGAATAAACGGGAAGCAAATACCCAAAAGCAATATCTGTAACAATGCATTAGTAACAAACAGTAAGCGAAATCATTCAAGATAGAATATTTTCATTAAAATACTTCAATTGTTTGCAATACATCTCATAATCAATCGAAAAAAAGAATAGAGAACATCATAACAGGCTACAAAAAAATGATCCCAAAAACGGACAGACTCCTCCTAACTCTAAGAAAGCCCTGAAATTAAAGCCAAGCTGCTAGTCTGAATCCGAATTGGCAGAAGAACCCTCATCATCAGAAGCTGCATGATAATCCGCAATATGGCGAGCAAACTGAGCTTGCAAGCTACGAACAGTAGAACGAATCTCAGATTGGCCTCGGGAAAGTAGACGAAGCTCGGCCAGTATAGACGTCTGTGAGTCTAAAATGCACTGGTAAAAATCCGGCGGAGGACCAGCGGAAGAGGAGGAGGCAACAGCCGAGGCGGGAGGAGGAGCAGCAGCAGCAGCAGCAGGATCTGGGTCATCAGTGGGAGGAGCAAGCTCACGAGCATGAGCGGGGAGATGAGCAGCTCCCGAAGATACAGTCTGATGACCAATAGGCTTGAGCAGAGGGAGTGGAGGATCATGCTCAAAAACAGGGATCAAAGCCGAGATGATACGGTGAATGAGGCACCCATATGGAAGGGTGTGAGCAGCATAAGATGCGGTGCGAATGCGAATCATCTTACGCAAGATCACACTTAGGATGTCGATAGATAAACCATGCTCAATGGCAAAAAGAAAAGCAATCCTAGCAACCAGTTGGGTGTTCATGAGCGATTTGGGCCAAAGATTATGGTAGACAATCATGTTCAACAGATGATAATAAGGGAGCAATGTGGCAACAATGATTGTACCCCCGGCAAACAGACGATGAAATCCGGTGGCAACGTCCATGATAAGCTGATCAGAAGGGCCTTCAGTAGGAGGCCAAGGGTACTGGGGATACGGAACCTCAGGGATAGCAAGAACCCGAGATAAAACAGATGGATCAATGTCCAGGTATCTTCCCCGAATGAACACTGAGAATGAGGTGGCGGAAACAACCTCCATGTTGGAATAAAACTCCTAGACAAGCTGGGGAGATTGACCAATGAAGCCAGATAAAATAGGGCCCCAACCACGGTTAATCAGCAAGGGTACAATCCCGGAGTCACGCAACTCATCCTCCAAGACGTTATGTGTGTAAGGAGAGGGGTGAAGAATTAAGAAGATCACTCATATGAAATAAGAATTAATCTTAAGAAGAGATCTTCAATTGAAAGGGAAAACAAAAGCAAGGGCTTTAGGTTAATGTGTTTTTCCTCGCCTTGAGAAGGGGTTGAAAGTATCCTTTTATAGGTAGGGTTTTGTAAAAGGAAAATTAGGTTTAAAAAGCGCATCTTGAAAACAGAATATGCGACAGACGTTCGAACGCACAAAGAACATGCATCGAACGCGACAAAAATTGCATAGGACATTCGAACGAAACAAGAACGTTACTCGAACTTGAAGTCTCTAGAAAGGGTTCGTTCGAACGAAATGGGAACGACACTCAAACGGGTGCTCTCTGGAATGCTCCCGTTCGAACCCAAAGAAGAACGTGTCACTAATGCCACACGTTCGAACCCAATGATGAACGCAGCACTAACGCAAACGTTCGAACCCAATGAAGAACGCACCATGAACGCATGTCTGATGCACAACAGCAAAAAACCAGTCCAATTGCACAAAGATCTTTACGACAGATTACAACTCAATTGAACTCGTTTTGTCACGGACACATGCCAATAAAAAATGGAACTAACAATTATTTTCCTTTATAACAATCACATTTGACCAAGAACTTATTTTAAGACAGATATAAATATCGTTGATTCTCATAATCGCAAACGTCTTTTGGATTAACGATATTCATCTAACATAATATCTCGGTACATACACATAAAATATGGATGTAATAATGTGTAGATAACAAATGTCTTTTATTAATAAATAATAAACTATATTATAAATATTTTAACTTAAACCATAAAATCTACCGCTGATTTTAGGACATACGCTCTAACATGTTAATAGGAGAGTCACTTGCAAAAGAGCTCTAAGAAAGTAAGCATCCATATTCAGATTCCTAAAAACAACCTGACAAAGCTTTTACTGAACTAATTTTAGTGACACAATTGCCTTTGCAAGAACATTAAACCCCTCATCTTTCTCAGCATGCACCCATTTCAAATCTTACACCGGATTGATCATCTCCATTGCGTCATAAAATGCACCACCCTCCAAATCGTGTGATTCTTCAACAACTTTTCATTTCTTCTTTGGATGGTCCTATTCTTAAAGATTTCTAAGCCTACTCGCATTTTTCTTCGCGGACTCAAAACGCCTTCTTTTTTCATCTCTTAATCTCCACTCCCTCCAGTTCCACTCTCTTGTTTGTTTGTTGAAATTCATTTGCCTAGGTACCTTCTTTCTCAAGATTAGAATCTAACTTTTCATTAGTTTCAATTGTGGCATTGCCCTTCTCCTGAATTGTGTATCTCATTCTTGTACTTTAAGAACTACTTCCTTCTTCACCTTCACCAACTGGGCTTCTCTCCATAATTGTTGACCTGTGTTAGAAACTCCCAGCAACCACAGTATCTGCAATACTATCAGCAGTATCCTGTGATATTGTCTATTGTTACACTAATACATATTTCTATGTCTACTTGTTCAATGAAAACATAATACATACCCAGACATAGGGATGACAGAAAGATTCAGATTCGGCTCAGATTCGTAAAGATCCGGTTTTAAAAAAAATCAGATAAACATTAATTAAAATATGGAATCAGATCTCACATTTATGAATCCATATGCATCCGGATTCACTTGAATCCTGTATCCGGATATTTAGATCCAGATTATTATTAAAAATAAAGATCAAAAAGTATATTCTGAATTTAGATTGTGCATGTCATACACGTGGATGGCAATTTGCAAGCCTTATCTCAAAAGAATCCAAACACAAATTATAAGCCTTATTTTCAACTTCAGCAAGTCTCATGGTGAGAGACCAAATTGAGATCAGCATTCAGCAAGCGTGGGGGGTATAATTTCAATGATTGAAGAGGAGCAAGTAATTATTGATAACCCGGAAGTTAGATTAGACGACAACGTGGAGGATGATAATGCTGTTGAAGTTGAAACGGATTCAACAATTGTAGGAAATGAGAGGGGAGTGGGAGCATGGGTGAGCATGATACTAATTTGCGTGGGTGTGGGTGTGGCCGTGGATGTGCTATAACTGATGTTGGAGAGACTTCCGAAAGACATTCCAACACAAGTACTGGTAGAATAACTTCAGGTGTTTATTATGTTGTTTTATTTTGGATGTCGAATTGTGATTTTTTATGTCAACTTGGATATATTTATGGTTTGTAGATATTAATTTGGATTATCACTCTATGAATTAGTTTTTTACTTGTTTTAAGTGAAAAAATGAATCTTTTTAGGTTGAAAAAATCCTAATATATTTTACGGATCCGGATGTCCGGAAATCCATGATGATAAAATTCGCATCTAGATCCGTATATAAATTTCCAAATCTTAATGCAGATCCGTATCTGAATCCATGCGGATCTATATCCGAATCTGTATTTTACCATCCTTACCTAAACATGCATTTTACAAAGAAAAAAACATAATATGCTTAGCATGCTTTCATTCCATTTCTCATAAGAAACTAGAAAGCCTATAAACAACTTATTTATATTGAAGACTCCTCGAAGTTCACCCTCGAACATTCTCTTTCGACCTCTACTCGTAGCCAATCAAGTGCTTGCCTCTAATAGTTCACACACCAAAGTTAACGTCGACGACAAGGAATGGACTTGAGTGCAATGGTTGTTCATACTATGTGCCAGCCAATGCGAATACATTCATCTTTTGTGTAGGAAACTAAATTAAGAATGGACACTAGATGGCTCTCAAATGTTCAACAAACAACCAAATTTCATAGCTATTTTTCTCTCAAAAGTTGATTAAAAAATAAAAAGCACCAAGTGGACTCTTTATATAGGTATCAAAGGATATGATTCTTAGATGATTAGATCATGAGTTTGAAATTGAATTTCAAACTTATGAGCTATTCTTAGGGTCTTATCAAAACTTTAGATAGGCTTAGGATGGATTGACGTGCTTTAAACGAGTTCAATATCCGAACTCATGAATATGAGATTACAGAAAATTCAAAATTCAAATTTTCATCACTGGGCAATCGGTAGCAGTTTGCAACGGGCTAAAATTTTCTAATTTCAGTTTTAGGCTACCTTGTGCAACCCAGTCAGAGTCTAAGCACCTCAAGCTACTGTTGATCATTTTGAAATATCCCCTTACTCTTTAAATGATTTATACAATAATCAAACATTGAAAATCATTTTCAAATAATTACCACAACAATCAAACATGTTGCAATTGTTAACTTTGCATATGACTTATTAGGTTCCCCTTAAGTTGGACGTAAATTTAACCATGATAATTTAATCGGACATAAATTACCCTCCAATGACATCCGTCATATGGTCATTCCTTTTTTAATGACTAAGGTTAGGATTTAGAAATATACCAGGTCTCGAAATGAGAAGGAGTGATAAGAATCCATTATGTATATGATTTTCATCTGATAAATTCCATCGCCTCGAATGAATAATGCCATTTTATTTATTAATGTGAATTTATAAATACAAGTACATCTTTATTTTATTACAAATATATGCATATAAAGCCATCCAAAAGTTGGATATGAGGCATATTCTTAACAATCTCTCACTTGCGCTATAGCCAAGTAATATGAACCCATATACTATATTCCTTAGTATGCCTATTATGCTTCTGTTTTTAAGAGCTTTCGTCAGAGAGTCTGCGAGATTCTCCTATATGGGTATCTTTTCTATAAGTATATCTCTCTTCTCAAAGATTTCTTGAATGAGATGGAATCGTCTGAGCACATGCTTAGATTTCTGGTAGGATCGCGATTCGTTTGACTGATTTATAATAACATGTTATCACAATACATTATGATGCCCTTCTTAATATTAGGAAGCACTTCCAAATGAGTGATGAATTTTTTAATCTAGATTGCTTATTTAGCTGCTTCAGATATTTCATATTCTCGGTTTTAGTGGTGTTATTGGTTATAGTTGACTGCTTGGAGCTTTTCCAATTTACAATCCCTTCATTCAATATAAATAAATATCTTGTTTCCAATTTGTTGTCATCCATATTGGTCTGAAAGTTGGCATCATAATAACCAATGACTTTAGATTCAAAACCTTCTCCATATATCAAAAATGTATCCTTAGCCCTTCTCAGGTACTTAAGGATCACTTTAACAGCTGTCTAGTGTGCTTCATCGGGATTTGACTAATATTTGCTTATTATGCTGAGAGTATAAGAGACATCAAGACTCGTACATAACATAGAGTACATATCGAACCTATTACCGAAGTGAAATCATTTGAATAAATTTCAAACATACATATAGTACCTAAAGTAGAAGATATGGGCTTCTTAGCTTATTAGGCTTTGGTTATCTTACACTCTTTCTTCCAATTTAAACTTTTCTTGCCTAAAAACTATCTTTAGATTTCGAAACCAGTCATTGTAATTTTCTCATATGATCTTGTTATTGTAAATGATTGAATGAAGTGATATCTTGCTAGCCATTTTTAATAGAGTGATTAAAATTATCCCATCTATACATACGAGAAATTTAATATTAGGAATTAATGTTCATAATATCATGATCTTTTAATATTATGATGTCTCAGATTTAGTATTTTAAATTTTATTCAAATCTCATCAACCCTCACAGAGATGGATTTATGATGGACAAAGATTCTATCATTACTATTTAATAAGTCCTACTAGGGTCGGTCGTTCTAAAATATAATAATTATATATGTTTCAAACTAATTTAGTATTAATTATTTATTTCTGTTGGGCAGACAATTAAACATACCATTGCATATTCCACATAATGCCTTTTAGTTTTTCCTTTCACAAAGAAATATAGTGAGTGAAGGAAGCCATATAGTTCAAAAGCACACCCAACCTCTCCCTTGTTGTAGGAACGATTTATCTAGATTTTTCTTGTTGAAATATGTGGCCAACACAGGGGTTTTGGAGACCCTGTGACACATAATTTTTTGGCTTATTTCATGTGTAATTTGTTGGCTTGTATATTGTATATTATTAATGTAAAAACAAACCAAGCATGGTTTAAATACCATTGCGTAGAAGTAAAGCGGGATTTACCAATATGCCTATTATGCTGGCAACCACGACACTGTTGGGCTCGCAGCCCTTAAAGAGTACAGATAGCCCATATGGGACTAATCAGAGAATGAAGGATTCGTCACCCAGTATAAGACACTGGGAATGATTTAAGGTCGCACTACACGCCTCGCAAGGTCTAACCTTAAACTTGTTTGGGTTCAGAATGGTCTTATATTGATGTCAGTATAATACTCAGGTTTGAAGAGAGGCAAAATCATGTCTTATAATGAAAAATCATGTGTAGACACTTTATTTTTAATGCATAGCCCAATTATGAGTCTCTTACGAGGACACCATCTGAAAGTTGGGAAAATTACAATGACGGGTGCCAGAAAGGAAAAAACTCCAAGGAATTCAGAAAATACAGCTAAAAGCCAGCCCAACTTCACCTATGTACGCCCTACCTTCTCTCTAACCTTAAAATCCGTCCGGATATATTTTGAAAACCCTAAATCCGGCCAAACACAACACAACTGTTATTGAATGAGCATATTATTAGTTACCGAAGTTAAGGAATCTAATTATGTCCGCTCGGACACACAATTCAAATTTAATAGCCGGCCAGATATGTATCGAACTGTTAGCACACTTGCAAAATTCAAATAGTTAGAATCACGGACTTGATTATGTTCTGCATGATCTTTCATAGATCCTGTCGGATATTCATGAGATACACATATATGGCCGTATGATCCCCTTATGAATATAGGATGGAAACCCAGACATAAATTCCATAGCTGATTTCAAATGGACGGTAATATGGTTTACATTCAGGATACAACTCTACGTACCATTGGGATGATGGCTATTTCATCACTATGATAAATGTATTGTTATATCATTACTAAAATGCATGTTTACTGTCTTTTTTTTTATTGCTATTGTTACTATAACCATTATCGCTGCTACTTAACCGTTTGTAATTTATATGTTCTTACAACTATTTTATGATATCTGTTATTATGAAAATATGTTCATGCGTCTCTAGTTTATGCAGTATATCCGGCCAGACTTCATTCAAGTCCGGCCGGACATTTACAGTGACATACGACCTATCATTAACGTATATGGCCTGACCTCGTGATGAATATTTTAATTTGTTTAATAGCTATTTTGTCATTGTTGTAATGACTTATTTACTCACTTTTGTATTTTACTTACTTTGCTTTTATTTGTGCCGTGTAAGTATTATAAATTATTACTGTATGTTATTGCATTATAAGATATAGTGATACATCTCTTCGAACCTAAATATTATATTGATATCAGTAAAAGAGCATTTCAAACCCAAACGGGTTTAAGGTCGGACCTTGCAATGGGTGTAGTACGGCCTTAAATCAATCACAATATTTCATACTAGGTGGTGAATCATTTATTCTCTAATTAGTCCCTTTATGAAGCTATATGTACTATCTACGGGCTGCGAACCCAACAGTATCGTGGTCGCCATCGTCATAGGCATAGCGATAAACCTCGCTTTGCTCATATAGCCATATTTCTGGTAGATTATTGCGAGGTTTTATAATAAGACCAGCTGCCTCTTGAGAGCCTGACATTTTTAGAGAAACATCTCTTAACATTACTCACAGCTCGATATACTTCATGTTGGCAGACCTCGCGGCCATTCTCTAGACATTTCACCTGACGTCACTGGGAAGCACCTACACTTCACTCGACTATTCGTCATTACCAAGTTCATATATACATTGAACATGTCCAGATGATTGAATGGGTCACTTTCCGCCCATAGGTGGGGTATTAGGCATCTTGAAGCGATCAGCCAGTGGCTCATTGGTTATTTCTCAAGTGAATGGGCATCACACGGTGTATCTATTCATAAGTTCTGAATGTGCAGTCTGCCCATGTTCTAGCCTTTCTAGATGTTGCATGAGCTCACGGACGTCACAGTTTTGCCCTCTCGAGGTTTACACTACTTATTCCCTTCACAACCGACCTCTCGATCATGATTCATAATCTGTAGGACGTGGGGAGTTCGATGAGTCCTGCATTCGCCGATGCTGCTACTGCGATAATCTGCCCCGTCTATCGTTGTGCTAGGCATTGGGGCGTTTCTCTGGGGTCGCGATATTCAGGTTGATGTCGTTGTACCTCTTTTTTATCTGAGGGGCTATAAGTGATTGTTCGCATTGGTTCCTACTGAGCTGGACATGCAGCGACCAAGATCTTCAGTGAAAATATATGGACCACGGTTATTACCCTGTTGATCAAGTGAGCCTCACGACTAGCGGCATTGGCGTTGTATTACTTGTGGGCACCAGCTCGACCCCGAGATGACAATCGTTGAGAATGTCCATGGCTACTCCTTGCCACTTCACGAGCTCTTTGTGGTCTCATATTCTGTTGCTCGCGTTGGGGTAGATTTTGAGCCAATTGCTGTACAGTTGGAAGCACTTCGCACATTATATTCTCCAGCTCTTTTTGCCTCTTGATCCACGACTCGAGGTCTTGTAGTTGGCCCGAATCTTCTCACTTCATTCCTTGAGGCCCAAACCCATTGTTTCCTCATCTCCTTCCCTCAACTGGAACTAGAGGGATTTGGGGAGGCAAACTGCCACCATCGGCATGTGAGATCATTTGGCTAACATTACCATTCGAAGCAACACAGCTACCGCCCCTTCTTCGCAAGTTTTGCCATCAGAGTTTTGTGGAATTTCGTCAAGGAAGCCCTTCTTCTAACGTCAAAATATTGACAGCCAAAACCGGTCGACACCGAAATCAAACGAAATAAAATAATAAGGCACTATTTTTAACGTGGTTTGGAAAATCTGAGGCCTACGACCACGAGTCAATCTTATTAAGGGTACATGTTAATGGTAAAAGGCTTACAATCTTTTTTGATTTTGGCAGAGTTTCTCAAAATTCTCCTCCCTACCATGGATTTTTCCCATATTTATCTTATTCTGATGGCGATACAATGAAAAAACTATGGTAACCATTGTAGACCATTATGAGCAATAACTAACCTTGAATTATTGGGATTCATTATTATTTAATTTGGTAACCGCTGAGGCGATTTCCTTCCTTTCATTGGGGCTCTCGAGGACGTTCTAAGTTTCATGAGGCTTTGGGATTGCATGGATCGACCCTCAAGCAACGACATCGAATTCATATGAACATATTGTTCGCGAGGTCTAGGTCGCATGGGATGCATAATACATGCTCCATCTCGAGATGCATTGGGCTCATGGATACTTCCGGGAGAGGTCGTGTTTTGAGTGACTTCAATGAAGTCGACAGAGGCCTTTTACGACCTACAACTTAGATTGGTACCAGGCATTGTGGGTTGAACTCTTCCTTTATTGGCCACTTGATTGGGCCTATTCTTGCTTTGAGCTCGTTTTCACCCATTACAATCATATTCAGATTCGAGGTCGAAATCTTTTGAGAAAATAGGGAATGATGAAATCCAGAATGATAAGGTTCAAGTGGAACATGTTGTTCGCGAGGTCTAGGTCGCATAGGATGCATTCTACGTGCTCCATCTCAAGATGTATTTGGTCGTGGATACTTCCGGGGGAGGTCGCGTTCTGAGTGACTTCAATGAAGTTGATGGAGGCCTTTTACGACCTACGACTTAGACTGGTACCAGGCATTGTGGGCTGAACTCTTCCTTTATTGGCTATTTGATTGGGCATATTCTTGCTTTGAGCTCTTCTTCACCCATTACAATTCAGGTTCAGATTCGAGGTCGAAATCTTTTGAGAAAATAGGGAATGATGAAATCCAGAATGATAAGGTTCAAGTGAAATCAGTTAAAGATCATTTACAAGTTCCAGATGGACCTATTACAAGGTCTAAGGCTAAGAAGCTCAAAGAAGCTATGTAAGAAATTATTCAAAGTAGCTTGGGAGACAACACTATATCTAGTTCTAGCACTAATACAACATTCAAGAAATGCATAACACAAGAGGAACCATTGTAAGCACTGTATTTTTGCATAACGCCCAATGATGAGCCTCGTATGGAGGCACTACCTGATAAGTCGCGGGAGTCGCGAGAAACAAATGTCGGAAGAGAAAACTCTAAAATTAATACCTCATCGGATTTGAACTTACTAGCTAGCCTCGGGTTCGCTTAGTCAATCTATGTTTTAAACCTTAGCCTCGGCCAAAAACCCTTGCAACCTATGAAAGCTCATTTATCCATACCACACACACCCACATCACACAAGGCCCATCAAACCCATCACACAAGACCCACACGCCCAAGCCCTCTCCAAAATAATAAAACCTCATGCAAAACATGTGCTAAATCCATTCAAATCCTCTTCCAAATTAGCCAAGATTGGATCCCTCAAATTTGGAAGGAAAATCTTGACCAAAGTGGGAGAGGGGCGGCACACACACACATGACAACAAGAAAACCCTAGCCAAGAACAAGGAAGAAAACCCTAGCTTGCAACCATAAAAGCATAACATATCTAAACCCTAGATGGGGCTGGCTTTTTCACATTCACGGCAACCACCCACTGCCTTCTACTAGCAAAATTAAACACACATAAACATAACCTAGGCACATGGCAACAATCGAACCCTAACCTCTCATAACTCTCTCTCATACCTCTCTCTTGCCTCTCTCCTCCAATCTCTCTTCTCTCACACACTCATACTCGGAAAACCAACAACAAGAAACCCTAAGATATTATTCTCTCCACACACGCAACCCTCCATCACGCCATTAACAAGCAGGCTACAAACCACCCACCTTGCTCAATGAACTACCCTCCACGGCTTCACACAAGGCCACGTGAATCACAAAAAACCCTAAATTCTCAAATCAAAACCTTAAAACCCTACAACCAGCGCACTGTCAACAAGACATTCACGCCACCCATACAAAGCCACAAACCCCAGCAAAATAACATAAAAGCCACGAACTGCTCACTGACCGATGAAGCAACAAACCTACACTTCCTCACGTGAACCAGAGCCACGGCATCAACAAACAAACACATGCAGCCCTACACGTGAAACAAAGACACCAAACACACACACACGTCCCTTCTTCACACAACACACACACATCATCCTTTCATACCACAAACCGACACATCCAGCTTCAACCGACACAGCAACAACCCATAAGCCGTGAACCTCTCAACTAATGCCAAAACCAGTAACAAAAATAGCCTCTCTGACCACCGAAACAGCCCCTGAAAGTAGTCCAGAATCGGCCCTTGAACCACCCATACAATAGCCTAAAACCCCTAAAAACAGTCCCAAAAATCACCCAAAACCAGTCCAAAAATAAGCTTGGAAACAGCAGTAAAAACAGAGAAAACAGCAGCCTAAAATAGTGAAACGATGAGCAAAAAAACATTGAACCAGTAAATCAGAAGGAACAGCGAAGCATCAACCATTTTGGCGACGTCTCAACGCACTCCCGAGAAGCGATTTAAAAGGTAAGACCTAAGGGCCCTCTCTTTTAATATTTATTTCGTTATCACGGACACGGCATGCTTGGTTGGACGTGAGATACGTCCAACCGAGCATGCGAGACCCCGCACTAAAATCGGCCAAGTCCATTGGTCACATTTGATTTCTCTAGTATTTTGTTATTTATCTTTTTTATATTTATTTACTGTCATTATTTATCTTTACCTTTTTTATTCTGCATTTACTTTGTTATTCATTGTTGCTATTTATCTTTTCTATTTATTTATTTGCATTTATCATTATTATTCATCTTGCTTTTACTTTTGTTCATGTTCCGTTATTTATTTTCGCTCGTTATTTATTTATTTATCATTATTTGCCACTTTCATGACTACTTACATTGGATTAAAGGTCATCCCCTTTGTGGGAAATGCCTGAAGGCACCCTTTACCATGTTTATTTTGCTGTGTCGGACGCGGCATGCTTGGTTGGACGTGAAATACGTCCAGCCGGGCATGTGAGGTCTTATACTAATATCAGCCAAGTCTCTTGGTCGCATCTCTTTTCTCTTATTCTGTTATTTACTTTTCTTTTGATGTTCCATTATTTATTTTCGCTCATTATTTATTTATTTATCATTATTTGTCATTGCGCATGGCTACTTACATTGGATTAAAGGTCACCCCATTTGTGGGAAATGCCTGAAGGCACCCTTACCATGTTTATTTTGTTGTGTCGGACGCGACATGCTTGGTTGGACGTGAAATACGTCCAGTCGGGCATGTGAGGTCCTATACTAATGTCGGTCAAGTCTCTCGGTCACATCTCATTTCTTTTA